>JAOBYK010510122.1:0-12951 GCA_025434845.1 Phenganax subtilis
ATAGTGTCAAAATAATTCATGTATTCTTGCTCTAAAAGACTCAGAAGATAATGCGTTTTTCCACAATTTGTAAATCCTACGATAATCATATTAAATGGATCTGTGTTTGATTCTAAATTTGGTGGTACAAATTGTTTTGTTTTATTCGACATTTCAGATAGTGTCTTGAGGTTTTCATTTTTATTATTTTGACTGTTTGAGTTTGTAATTCTTGTTGTCATTTATTTTATATCCTTACTTGTCTAGTAAGTAAGGATATTTTTATTTTTTTTATGTACTTAAGCTTCTATTGAGTGAGTTTATTGGTTTCTTTACTAAACTTATACTTCTTTTTAATGAGTTTTTAGATTCTTCAACTATAACAACAACAACTTGTTTTGGAGTAAAAAGTTTTTTTATAACTCCTATCAATAAAATAATAAAGAGTAAAGGTGAAAATAAAAAGGAAAATATAATAAATCCATGAGGACAAATAATAAAAAATATTATCAATATAATTATAATTATATTCATTCTTTAGTGTTTTTTTAGATGTAAGTATACAATCAACTAATATATTTTATTTTATTAATCAATTTCTTCTTCTTTTAGTTTTGTGTCTGTAGGAGTATTTATTTTTTTATGAATCACGTGTTTTCCTGTGATAATGCCTCCTGAAAGAATTCCTACAAGTGGAATATAAGGCGTGACGTATTCTAAGATGAGTTTGATGTCTTGTCTAAATGGTTTATTCTCTGCGAGTTCTTTTCCTAAGGTTGATTTGTCTTCAATCATCTCTAGGTGTTGCATAAGTTCAGAGAATTTTCCAATGATGGTGTCTGTTAGCATTTCATTGGTCTCATTCAATTGCATTCTTTGATAATCTTTGTAGATTTTTTCAAGTGTTTTTTCTGAAGCTTTTTTAATGTAAGTCACAGAATGTTTAATCTCCTTAGTGTCTGCAAGTTTTAAAAGTTCTTCTCGAATATTATTTTCTGCGCTCATTTATTTTATAAAAATCTCATGATAAAAGTCGAAAAAGTTTAAGTCAAAAACAAGTCTGAAAACTTAGTTTAAGACTTAAAAAAGTAGACCACCTTTTGTGTCCTTGAATGACATTAAAAGTGCTGAGTCAGCAGTCCATGATTAAAAATGCTAAGTCAAGTCAGAAGTCTTGACATAATAGTTATATCTCAATGTGAGTAGACTGAAAAAGGCGAAAGCGAGCGAGCGAAAAATGTGTTTCACAATCGGCCTTTTTCAGTCTACTCTCTCTCATGCAAGTCAAGTCCTGCTCTTTTGAAATGGCAGGACCTTGGCTTCCAAAACCACCATTCTGCGCGTGCGCAAAAGCATTTATCCAATCAAAACCCAGGATGATCTTGTATGAAATATTATAGCAACCCCTGCCTTCAGAAAATGGCAGGTGTGAAACACGAATCTGCGTGTAGTGCCCGGAATTGAGCTCTTGTAGCTGCAGTTGCTAGGTAACGAATACTGCAGAGTGTAAGAATCCGTAGAAAACGACAGAAAACGATCCAGAAAACCGTCCAGAAAACGACAATGACTTTTTTAAAGCTTTAGACAAACAAGAAAGTGTTTTAAAAAGTAATGGAAAAATCTTTTACTTACTTTTGTGGAACTTTTTAGTCCTGCTGGGCAGGACTAGCAGGACCGTTAGTTACGCTACTGTATACCAGTCAACGCAATGTAACAGTATCGGAGAAATCAGAGCCGAAAAAAATTTTAAGTGTACTTTCACTGGTAAACTGTGTACATTTGGGAAACTTTTAAATTGCTCAAATGCAGATGTTTGCACCTACTGCTGTATTATCCAAAGCCGTTGAGCAAATGTAAAACAACCAGAATAATGCGAAGTTCAACGAATTTAATTCTGGCACGGCTAAACCACGATTTGAAAATGTGGCAAACAGAGCAGTGATGATCCGTGTTTGAGATTTGACTGGACTTCAATCAAATAATACCATACATTCAACAATCTCCTTGCAACATGATTGCTATAGCTCCTTGAAATGCCATTTGCAACTGTGTTGTTCCTTTTTTCATAACTACAATACTCATGCAAAAATATTTCTGGAAAACTCTTGCACTGGGATCTATTTGCAGCTTTCAAATGTATGTGGCCACTTTTTTGATCACACTATGAAACTGAGAACATTATTGTTCTTTAGTAGTACAATGACGGAAGCAAAACGATGATAGATAGCATATACATACAATAACTAGAAGCAGAAAGTAAACAGCTTTTCCACTAAAATATTGCAGTGCAAAAGGCGCTGCATGAACAAAACCTGGAACGACATAAACCTCCGCTTCCGCTGCATTTAGACACTTTAGCCCCGTTTACCATACACTGAATATTGGGTACGGCACAAATTAAATTTATGGGCGTCCAAAGGGGACAAAATTATGAACACACACACAATCAAGTCGAACTCTGGTAAACAACATGAAAGCTCATGAGTGTGATACGAAACACTCACAAGAGCCATTCGAATCACGCGTAAAAATGTTGAACCTCGTGCAAACAATTCGAATCGTCACTGCGCGTGCGAGAAAGTCCATTGCTTCTACACTTGAGTCGAAGAGACACACAAAAAATAGTGGAACTGTCTTTGTGGGGGGTCGGCAAATTAGAGTGCTAATTTATTCAGGCTGATAATTTTATCAAAGAATAACAGGGTAGGATATTGTATAAAGAGTTTTGTATGTAAAATGGCCGGTGCAAGACGAGAATTTTTTTGCATCTTTGGAAGGATATTTATGCAGCACTGTTTGGTCTTTAATTAATAGCAGTATTGAAAGTGCAAAATACTGGTTGACCAGGCTAGGAAATGTTGAGGAAATAGTAAGTTTATTTTTTACGAAAACCAACGATCCTCACCACTACCGACATCATATCTTAAAGATATTTTATCTTTGACCTATCACGAATTTAATCGATGCTGTCTGGAGATTCACAGTTCTGTTTGGCATGGCAGCGTCGCGTACCGCAGAATTGGTAGGACAGTCTAATATAAATTTCACTAGAGCTCCAGTTCACTATTCAGATGAAATAGGTCGTCCTCGCTGTCCTTATTCTCGGACTAAATCGCAGCTACGTTTTCTTCACGACGATCTCTGTGTTCGGTGGGTGGATATTGCCCTTTGCCTTGCCCTCTCAAGAAGAACTTGGAGCAGATGGTGTTTTCTAGCGAGCGCCTTAAAGAATACGATAAAGATATTCACAGAATAACGGCAGAGAGGTCGACCTACTTCATCTGAATAGTGCAATGGAGCTCTAGTAAAATTTATAGTAGACGGTTAGATAGATAGACAGTTTACACATAGTTACCCTGCAGCAAAGGCTGCATTGCATAACTATTTACAAAGATTTCTAATATGTACAATATGCATATGTATATTACCCTAACCTGTCTATTTTTACAACAGTTAATTTTAACTGTCATAATCTGTTAACCCTATCCCACCCTGTCAACTTTTCCTGCAGGAGGAAAGTGAAGTACCGCGGGGAAACCTACGAGTTTCGGCAGAGTTTTGGAAGGACTCTTTTCACATGAGAAACTTAAGTCCATGCTGAGAATCGAACCCCGCCCTCATTGCTAAAAAGGTGCGTTTCATAGTGACTATGCCACCGAAGCCCCAATTCTGCGGTACGCGACGCTGCCATGCCAAACAGAACCGTGAGTCTCCAGACAGCATCGATTAAATTCGCGATAGGTCAAAGATAAAATATCTTTAAGAAATGATGTCGGTAGTGGTGAGGATCGATGGTCCTCGTAAAAAATAAACTTTCTATTTCCTCTACACTTCCTAGCCTGGCCAACCAGTATTGTGCACTTTCAATACCGCTATTAATTAAAGACCAAACAGTGCTGCATAAATATCCTTCGAAAGATGCAAAAAAATTCTCGTCTGGCACCGGCCATTTTACATACAAAACTCTTTACATAACATCCCCCCCTGTTATTCTTTGATAAAATTATCAGCCTGAATAAATTAGCACTCTAATTTGCCGAACTCCCCACGAAGAAGGTTCCACTATTTTTTGTGTGTCACCTCGACTTAGGTGTGCGTGCATTGGACTTTCTCGCACGTGACGATTCGACTTGTGTGCGCGAGGTTCAACATTTTTAAGCGTGATTCGAATGTCTCTTGTGAGTGTTTCGTATCACACTCATGAGGTTTCATGTTATTTACAAGAGTTGGACTTGATTGTGTTTGTGTTCATAATTTTGTCTCCCTTTGACACCCATAGAAAGTGGTATCCGAGCTATTTTATTCGCTCCTGGACTACCTATTTCGGTAGTCGAATATAATAGTACGGGTACCAGTTTTATCTGCACTGAACTGAAAATTGAGTGCAGTGTAAACAGGGCTTTTGTCTCGTTGTTATTATTTTCTAAGTGGCAAATTTACTGATCCACTGATACAGTAGTTTTAGAGTTTTCCATTGCATTTGAAAGTGGAGAAAATGAAAAAAAATGTAAGTTTTGCAAATGGCCTATGTGAGGATTGAACTCACGACCTTAGCGTTATTAGCGCCACGCTCTGCCGACTGAGCTAACAGGCCCATGCCCGGCTGATGCCAAAAAATAAATTAGGACGTCGGCAAACAGCCTGGAGTGAAAAGCGTTCTGGTTTTGTACCTGTCATAGAAGATAACATGCGATTTTTGATCCAAAGTCCATTAACTTAAAATAGTTATCAACTTTGAGTTTCTTTCTGCTTGTTTCAAGAAAAGCCATCATAAGATTTTAGTTGAAGTAAACGATGATAGCGAAAATCTTAAGGCAATCTTTCACTTAAAAGAGAAAACAGAATAAGATATATTTCTGTAGCTACAAGTAACCATGATTCCATTTTGTGTGTTTTAAGACTTGGTGAGATCCCTTGCTAAGGCTTTTTTTTCAATTTGCTCTTGCCTGTTGAAGTACTAAAGATCAAACATTATTTAACAACCAATGTACATAGAAGTATATTCTATATATTGTTTGTTGTTAAGAACTGGCGTTATGACTGCTAGGACTTCGTGTCGGTGCTTCGTCGACTCAAGTTTTTATTCCAATATTTATTGGGTCATCCCAACTGAAATACTCCGGATAAAACTGATGAGATAGTGCACCAAGGGCTTGTACCGTAATTAAGATATTCAGGGCACCCTGCTTTGCTTTGAGTATGGTAATATGATTCCTGCTGAGGGAACAATTCCATCATATTTGTCGACGAAAAAAACTATTCAAGCTCAAACATAGAAACTTACTTAATTTGTACAAAGTATAGAAAAAGGATGTTTTGTCTGATACAAGCACAAACACGAAACTCCCATGTGGTCTAGTGGTTAGGATCTGGCGCTTTCACCGCCATTGCTCGGGTTCGATTCCCGGCATGAGAACTTTTTTTCACCAAACATAAAAAGATCGATTTAAACAGAATCCAACGATAAGTTTGGAATTAAGAATCTTTGAAGCTGTCTAACGGCCTGTTAGGGGATCTGCATCGAACCTGTATCTTTTTTTTCAAAGCCTGGAAGAAGCAGTCAAGACAGTTGCTATTCGAAGTAGTTTTGCTACGCACTAAGAAACCAGAAGAACATGTATTAGAGACTAGACAAAGATTTTTTTCTGCTTGAAGCGAGATTCTTGGGTATGTAGTGTACGTATTCCTCTGCAAAACTCTTCTATAGAACGCCAACGGGGCTGATATAATTATGAATTTATGAATCTCTTGACGAAAATATTTATAAGTTCTCAAAATTAGCCAACATATTATCATGTAAAGATTGTAATGCTAAATGGGTAATTTAGATGATTGTATAAACAACTCCTGAAATAAAGAAAACCTTTTTATCTTATAATGTTAATAGCGTAATTGTATCACGGAAGTCCAAGGATATTCCCAGTAATTTATATGAGAAACAGTTGGTAGAGTTGATCTGTGGAAATAGGTTAATTCTTTTAAATGGAAGGTAAAAGGGTGACTATATCGGTCAATTACTTGTCAGAGGTAGAATAGGGCTAGTATTGTAGATTATACGATGATGATAATTTTTGTAGAAACACTTCTCATGTCTTTTGTGTGGAACGATGTTGTAAAATGGACTCTAAGAGAAAATCTCGCAATCCTTGATTTCAGTTAAATAAAATGAATTCGTTATTCCAATTTGCTAAAGTTCGAGGAACTGATTTGTCAGTAAACGTGTTGACATATATTATTGTTAATGTTTCAAAAAACATTGTAAAAATTGAGAATGGACAATTTCCAGAAAAAAAACACTAGGAATGGCACAAAAGGAAAAAATGGTTTGACAAAGCTTTTTACGATCTTAGACGTTAACTGCAATACTGGGGTAGTTTTCTTTCGAGATTTCCTGACAACAATGTTTTAAGACAGAAATTCTTTAGTATACAAAGAAAGACTATACACGACTTACCAAACCATTGATAAGAAAATGTGAAAAGGAAATGTAAAGTAAAATTCCACTTATGGAAGAAAATAATCCAAAGGATTTTCGGAAGTTGATGAAACCTATTTGAAATCAAATGACTCTTCTAATATACTTGGTGAATTTTCACCTCAAGTATGGTACGATTATTTCAAAAATTTGAATAAAAAGAAAGGGACTTACAAACTTTCTTGCAGGGAGACTTAGTTTGTGCTTTGTTCAATAAAACTGAACTGTATTCTAGATGCACCGACGACTGCGCATGAAATTTTTGAATCAGCAAAGAAACTTAAAAATAAAAAGAGTAGCGCAGGAGATACAATCAGCTATGAAATTATCAAGGTTGCTGCGGAATCCCTTGCACCGTATACTTTGCACCACATACTTTGCACCTTTTCTTCGAATAGCAACAGTGTTAACTTCTTCATCTAGTCTTTGTAAAAACGACCCAGGTTTGATGCAGATCCCCTAACAGGGCGTTAGACAGTTTCAAAAATTTTTAATTTCAAACTTATCATTGGATTCCTTGTAACCGATCTTTTTATGTTTGATTAGATAGATTGGATTAGATAGATCGTTTTATTAAAAAATTACTTGGCAGCTAGAGGGCTGAACTATGTAATTTACATCTAACTATTGGGCTATTACAAATGGTCTTACGATAAACTGCTATAACTATTTCGAAGGAAAAATAAGCTTAAGTTCAATTTTAGATATATAAAAAAGCAGATATGGTTTGTTAAACTATATTTACAGTTTACTAATTAGTAAAATTTGCTTCAGAGCTAAGGCTCATAATAAACGAGTTCATAAAACGATCTGTTCGACACTTAGGCGTGTTAAAAATTCTGTTATTCCTCAATAAACCATGACAACTATTACGAGGAGGAAGCAAATCAGCAAGTTTGTGGTTTTCATTGCTAACGAAAAAGAGTTCCCATGCCGGGAATCGAACCCGGGCAATGGCGGTGAAAGCGCCAGATCCTAACCACTAGACCACATGGGAACTTCATGTTTGTGCTTGTGTCAGACAAAACATGATTTTTCAATACTTTGTACAGATTAAATAATTTTCTATGATTGGGCTCGAATAGTTTTCTTTCGTCAACGAAATTGACAGAATAGTTCCCTCGGCAGAAATCATATTACCATATTAAAACCAGCACTGAAGGACTTAATTACGTTACAAGCCTTTGGAGCACTATTTCATTAATTATATCCAGAATATTTCAGTATGAAGGACCCAATAAATATTGGAATAAAAACTTGAGTCTACGAAGCACCAGTCGCAAGGCCAGTTTTTAACAACAAACAATATAGAACTTCCTTGTATGTACGTACGTTGTTAAATAATTTTTGATCTTTAGTACTTCAACAGGCATGAACAAGTAAAAAAAACAGCTTTAGCAAGGAATCTAATCAAGTTTACCGTTGAAGGAGCATCACTAGAGAGTTTGGGAAACACAACGGCAAGGCGACAGCGACAACATTGGCCACGCAAAATAACTGGCACCAGCACATTGTCATGTTCTCTTCAACTTGACGTCCTGTTGAGAATGGCAATTCGTCTTTTTTCACGTTGTCAACAAAACGTCTGTCCAATATGAGTATTGTGAAAGAATGATGACCGAAAAGAAGTAAATTTCGTTCTTATAGATCAGTAAAATGATAAATAACTATGTTTCTCATCACTGTTCGAAATAATCGTGTTTCATATACGTAGTAGTTTCCGATAATGTTGGACATATTGGGACCTTTGTTGTCACTACTGTTTATGCTTATTTCCAAGCAGTGCTTTGTGGACTTTATACAGAGTTTTTGTTATTCAAAGTGTTTTCAATGCTGTAACCTTTGTCACCTCACTGTAGCCTTGTTTCCTTCTAAAGCATAACATGTTGTGCTAAGTACTGTACAAGGCATAAATTGGTTTGTTGCACTGAAGTCATTCGATTTTCCCGCCCAATATCAAATTTGTTGTCGTTCCGAAATCCAAAAGAACTTTATATATGACGGGGTGCAGATTAAAAGACGTTGTAATGCTCAGACCTCTGGGCATTATTTAGACGTTGCCGTCGTCATTTCCCTAACTTACAACTGTCTCATGAAAACACACAAATATGGCATCATGGTTACTTGTAACTACAAAAATATACCTCTTTCTGCTCTCTGTTCTAAGTGAAAAATTGCCTTGGGCAAATATAAATATTATGATTGCTCTTCTTGAAATAAGCAGAAAAAAGCTCAAAGTTAATAACTATTTGAAGTTAAAGGATTTTGGATCAAAAATTGCATGTTATCATCTATGACGGGACAAAACCTGAACGCTTTTCACTCCGGGCTGTTTCATCATCAGCCGGGCATGGGCCGGTTAGCTCAATCAGCAAAGTGTGGTGCTAGTAACGCTAAGGTCGTGAGCTCGATCCTCACATAGGCCATTTGCAAAGTTGTGTTTTTTCATTTCGTCCACTTTCAAATGCTATGGACAACTCTACAACTACTGTATCAGTGGATTAGTCAATTCGCCCTTGCAAAATAACAATGGGACAAAGTGCCCAAATGCGGCTGAATCGGAGGTTTAAGTCGTTTCAGGTTCAGTGCAGTGCCTTTTGTACTGCAATATTTTAGTAGAAAAGCGGTTTACTTTCTGCTTTCAGTTATTTGTATGTATATGCTGTCTATCAACGTTTTGCCGCCGTCATTGTACTACTAAAAAACATCAATCTTCTCAGTTTCATTGTGTGATAAAAAAAGGCCACATAAATTTGATAGCTGAAAAAGGACCCCAATGCAAGAATTTTCGGGAAATATTTCTGCATGAGTACTGCAGTTATGAAAAAAGAAACGATCCAGTGGAAAATCGCATTTTTTTAAGGTGCTACAATCAAAATTAGCAATCCTATTGCAAGGAGAGTGCTGAAAGTATGGCATTGTTTGATTGCTAACGGATGACCACAACGATTTTTTAATAGGTAGAAGAGGCATTTTGTACATAGTTACACTCTGCATTTTTGTTAATTAGTGCACAAAACGGTTTTCATGGCAACAGAATACCAAAATTTGCCGCAACAACCGCAAAAAACGTCGTCTCATTTTACAGGTGCCGTACGATTTGCATGTGCAAAAGTTGACATGAGTCATTAATGCAATTAGCTAATTAGCATGCAATGAATAAGCTCATTGCAACTCAGATTAAAGGCATGTACTAGGTTAATATCGGAAACGTATGTCTTTCAATATTGCAGTATAATTTCTCACATTTTTCCGGGGATTCTAGAGGAGATGTTGCGCAGCACGTTCAAGTAGTAAAAGTAACAGACTGCCGCCTTTATGGCTACGATAAAGTGTTTATTGCGTTTCGGCCTGATTTTAGAAAAAGTTGCTTTGCTATTTGTAGCTGCATCGATTTGAAGGTAAAGTGTTCACTAAAAAAAATTATATGCTTGCTCACGCAGGACAAAATTAGAAACACGAGAATATCACTTCCATAATGCAAATATCATTCTTATCTGTATAAATATCAGTTTCAAGTTATATTCGTCGACGTTGAAGACAAATTCATCCAATTCCAGCATAAATTCGTCAAAGTAGAAGTCGCATTTTTTTGAAGTCGACAAAAATATTGTCGCTGTCGAGTGTGCCGAAATTCATTCGTCCAATATGGTAATTTTGTTATAATCTATTAATGAACAGCATAAATTGCAAAAGTAATTATGCTGATAATTATTACTTCGCATGGTTATGTTTTTTTTGTGTGGAACGTTTCGCAATATCGAAAATTTCATGGCAACATGACTGCTGAAAATTATATAGTTTACAACAAACGTAGCGTACCGTTGGCTGCCAAATTGTCGAAGAATTTTTTGGATCTTCGTTGTGAATGTTGGTGCAGCTCCCAGCAGCAATTGGATAGTGGCAAAAGTGGTGCTTTTGATTACTGGTGTAGGTGCCTTCAAAATTATGAGCCAAGTTTTGATACAATAGTGACCAGATATCAAAGGAACTAAATCTGTCTAAATCTGTGTCCGTGATAGTATCGTACGAACGCATGCCTATACATGACTCTTCCTGGCGTCTTTTCAGCGTTCTTGAAGACACTCCGTACATCGAGCTTATATCAACCCAAGAAAAAACCAAGAGATCTAAAATTTGAAATGTCTTCCATGTTTAAAAAAAGCGAAGGCCTACACACGGCCCAAGTTGAGCATTCAGTTGTTCTAATTGTCTCTCCACAAGACAAACGGTTCTGCTGTTGGGGGCGAGATGATAATTCTTCAAATTGATTTCGTATTGAAGTCAGATGTTGCTGAAGTGTAAGAAGATTGTCCAATAGTCTCGAGTCGGTGCTATCATCTATATTCCTTTAATATCTGTTTACTATTGCATCCAAACTTGGCTCATAATTTTGTAGGCACCTACGCCAGTCACCAAAACCACCATTTCCGCCACTATCCAATTGCTGCTGGGCGCTGCACAAACATTGACATAAAGATCAAAAAAATTCTTCGACATTTAGCAGCCAACGATACGCCATGTTTGTTGTAAACTGTATCATTTAAGGAGCGGATCCAGACAGAAATCTGATGGTTGCAAATTCGAGCAAATTAACTTTTAAGACCGTTCGTAGGTTGCATAACTCAGTGATGATAAATGTAACGTTTCTTCAACATATACCACGCCACAATATTTGTAGTGTAAAAACAGGAGTTAGGATCCCCCATATGGCTACAACTGGCCAGAATTGAACATATATTTAGCAAAAAATAGTTACATGACCACCTGATAGTAATTTGGTTTTTGCTAGTTCTATTACCTGGATGTATGCGACTAAAACAACCAGGGAATACTATTTAATATGTGCGGCTCTAAAAATGGAAGGGTCTAAAGGGCGATACACACCGGATGCGATTTGGCAACGCGACGCGATTTTTCGACTTTCATTGACTGATAACTTTGATTCTAGTTGAGATTCACCAGATATTCAAAAACGATAGAATATTTTTAGCTATTTAGTCTTCATGACTTTTAAAATTTTCTTTCATTAATAGATTTATTCTCTTTCAAAATTTGAAAAATCGCGTTGCGTTGCCGACTTTCGTCCAGTGTGTGTCGGCCTTAAGGTTGCGAGTTATGTAAACAATACGATAATATTTCATATTACACTCAGTGAAAGCAAATTATTTCTTAAAGAGGGTTTGATTCCTATAGGTATAATGATCTCAGTTTAATGTAAAAATTGCTGAGTTTGTACCTTGAAGCTATCCAGCTCGTTGGCGCTGGGAATTAAGAAACTACAATCGGCATCGACGGGATACGTCACAAAAATGAATATACTTTCATTTCCACCACCTCACACATCGAGTATTTTCAAGATTTGGCTCATGCACTATTCGTCATATTTCTCTAGCATATATAACCTTTTTGATATGAATACACACAGTTTTAAAGGCAGTCGCTCACACGTAACAACATATCATTCCCAACGATGCTGGGTCAAGTAAACGGTTCGTTTGCAGCAGTTATATGTCAGCCGACCACTGTAAAAAAAAATGTCGACAATTCTCTCTCGCATCGCGGACTTCGAGATTATTGTCTTTGAAGTTCCGTTTGTGACAACCCTTTTGATGCAAACCAATCAAATTGAAAAGGCTTCTTCGATTTGATTAACTTGCAATCGCTTAAAGCTTCATATCATTGGCTTGCAACCGTCAGTTTAAATTCAGGGTTGCCATCCAATTCGTATTGCTCCGTTCTGGTACGCAGAAATATTTGGAAACCAAACGGCGTACACTTTACATGCAGCTTACATGAAGTTATGACCTGTAATTTAACATGATCGTCCACGCCAACTACACGTGCACACAATACGAGTCTTCGCTCAAGTGTATTCCAAAGTAAAATGTTTGAGTAGTTGTATAAAGGCTGATTCTAGCACATTTTCATTTACCTCTATAATCCGCCCCCCTAAACTTTTTTCCTTTTTATTTTGTTCTCAAATGATCATTTCAGACACAAAAAAGGAAGATCAAAAATCATCATTTTTTCGTTTTATTTTGTTCTCAAATGATCATTTCCAACTTATAAAAGAAGATCAAAATCAGCTTTTTATTTAAATTTTTAACTTTACCTAATTTGCATATTTCACGCGTGAGTGAATATGAAATGTCAATCATTTATACAAATGTGATATTTAATTTCATCTTAAAAATTTTCAAGTCATTTTCAAGTCATTTTTAAGGTCTCCTTAAAATTTATAGATAATTTTCAAGTATTTTTTAAGGTCTTCAAAAAGTCCTTAAGATCACCTTAAAATTTTCTGATAATTTTCAAGTAGTTTTTAAGATCACATTTAAACATACATTATGCAAATTAGATAAGAACAAGTCTAAACACACATAAGAAATTTCTTAAATCTCGATTGAAAAAAGTTTTAACAGAAAAAAATAATATTATTAAATAAATGGAAGAACTTATACCAGGTTTTAGAAAAAATAAAATGACTTATATAA
>JAOBYK010510344.1:0-12950 GCA_025434845.1 Phenganax subtilis
TATAAATATATGTAGAATAAAATTGGGTGTTCCAAGCACATTCAAAATGGCAGCGCACATCCAAGATGGTGAGCACACATTCACCCTCATCAAAGATGGCGGGCACACACCCATCGAAGACGGCGGCGCACATTCACCCCCATCCAAGAGGGCGGTGCACCCTCAAGACGGCAACGCACATTGTCTCGCGCAACAAAAAATTAGTAGTAATTACTACTATGCTTATTCGAGGTGAATCCAGGTCAGTCACCCCCAATCCGGACCAATTCTAACTAATTTCGCTGCTGTCGGACCAATTTGAATTATTTTTGCTGCCCGATTCATAATCCGATACGTCTGATAAAAGTTCTAATTCTTTAAAGTCGATTTCTTAGTCGCTCATTCATTTAGGAACATTTTGACGCACGCATAGTCCGAAACCTTTCCTGCAATCCAACCGTAGCAATAATATTCAACAATACGTCGTCGAGTTGAGAAAAGCGAGCAGAGATCTTGACCAGGCCGATAAAAGTTTGGATGTCTATCATAGAGAGATTTTGTTATTGGAACAAGCACAAATCAAGAAGCCGAGGATGGAACAGTTTTATAAACCTTCAAAAGAGTTTAATTACTACTACAACATCGTCATAGGAGTGATGGGAATCCTAATGGGTTTGGTTTCTTGTTCAAACCATTTTTGTTTTTCTTCATTTAATCGCTCCATTGCCAAGTCGTGTCATCTCATCTCTGACTCATAGCCACTCTTGTTTAACTTGTTGAATAAAAATCCAGCACCTGTGAATGCAAATGCATTAAAAAGTCCTCCAGCTACTAGGCTTGCCATTTATTTTTAGGATTTCTTAGCTGTTTTCTCTTTCATTTTAAGTTGATAAAACTTTACAAACATGTCGGCCAACATGACTGCCACGGCCATCTTTAGAATAGACTTGAAGCCACTCACGCTGACTAAAGTTTCTCAAAATATTTTTTTGCTAATCATGGAAATTAACACGGCCAAACCGGTGACCATTCCACTATCCATTAATTGTTCAATTACTTCTCATCTTTTTGCTTCGTCCATTTATTATAGAAAAAAAAATGTTTTAAATTGTCCAACAGTTTGGGTTGCTCTAGTTTTTCAGCTTGGGGTTGTTCGACCTTGGGTGGTTGTTCGGCTTTGGGTCGATTAAATTTTAACCGAAATCCCACCAACCCCACCACTCCTACGGTGACGTAAACCACCCATTTTTTTCCACCTGCAACTTCGAACTCTATTTGTGCTCGTTTTGCTTCTCTTGCCTTTTTACTAATCGCTGCCAAACGTTTTCCAGCTTTGACCTTTTCAGGATCTCTTACTTTTTTGCTCGGTGTGCTGACTGGCGTGGCAACCTGCATTGTCTCTTCGCTCATTTATTTAACCGTTTTTTATTATTAAGCTAAACGAGTTTTTATTGCTTAATTGATGGATCGCATCCTTTTTAAACTTTAAAATCATCAACACCACCTCGTCCAAGTTGGGTTCAAACCTATTTAAACTGATCTCTTCATTCAACGTGAACACTTGTAAACCCCCCCCCCCCGTCTATTTTTACCAAACCACTAAAATCCACCACGACCAAATCGTGCACCACAGGCAAGCTTCCATCGGCATATATCAACTTTAGAGTTGAAATGGGCGTGTCATTGTCGAATGAGTGGTGCAATAACACCAACTTGCAATCGTTGGAGAAATTCGTCAAATGAATAAAACCAGGTCTGGGAGGTTGACCTATTCTCAATCTGATGGGATCAAAGTACACACCCAGCTGTTTTTTATTAAGTCCAGTGTAGCTGAACTTGAAGGAATATACGTTGGCGGTTTTCACGTCGTCATTGGTTTGTTTGTTCTTCAGGCTTAATTTTCTATTGGTTTCGATGAAACCTTTATGTAAAGCAATATTGGTTTTATTAACGCCAATGTTGGTTTGATTCATGCTCATGATCAACATGTGGGGTGCCGTCGTGTCCCCCAACATTTTGAGTTTTGTTCTGAGCTTGTTGAGCTTTTCCTTGTTTTTCTCAACATTCTCCCCATTGTTTTCTTTTTTCTTGTAGCCATAGTGGAGACTCATTTCTTTTTATAGTAAAAAGAATGCGACAAGCACCCCGACCAATGCTCCAACAATTTAGATAAACGTACCCAAAGTTATGGGTTTTGGTGTCGGTTTTGGCATAGGTTTGGGTGTGTACTTTTGTAAAGCGGTCGACTTTGGCTTTAGTTTTGGCTTCAACTTTTCCAACTCTTTCTCCACAATCTTAACTTGATTCACATTTTTATTCTCACCAAAACTCATTTGATTCGTTGCCATCATCAGCACGTTGTTGAATCCTTGGATGGAGTTTTTTAAATGATCATGTTTGAGGGAATTAATATAATTCCCGGACCTACCACCATGCTCAACACCACATTGGTGTCTGCAATAGGCTCTTCTCATGTTGGAGATCGTGGTCGTAGGGTCGTCCTGTATAATCGTGTCTTTAACTAATTTCATAAACATGTCTTGCGTTTGAAGTCTTTTTGCACTCTCATTTACGATGCTCCAACACGTTTCGGCTTGAGCACCCAACACGCAGTAAAAAAAACTTTTGATTGCCTGCTGCATCAGTTTTTGCCCCAACTCGGTAAAGCCATTGCTGGAACTTTCAATAAACAATTTCCAATTGTCGTTGCTTTGGTTGACCACTTTATCGACGTACTCGTATTTTATTCCCAAGATGCCCATTGCTTTTGTTGTTTTTAGGAAACACGTAGTGGAAACATCTGGTGCTTTTTGGATCGTGCTTTCTTTTAAAATAATCCATTGTACCACGCATGTGTTCCAACCTATATTTCCAAATTTTTTGATTGGTATTTTCAACTTGATGAGTTTTATGTTGTCGTCGTCTGCAGGAGTGTCCAGCCTCTTAGGATACCTCAAAAATCTACTCGTGATAATAAAAGTAATATTTTGCGATGCTCAAAATCACGCTCGGCTGATTTTTTTTAATGACATGCTCCACGCTGACTCCTGCTTTATAGGAGATTACAAAGGCGGCTAATAAACTACAAAAGTAGGGGTCATTCTTATAATCAAACTCAACCTTTGTGATATTTTTCAAATCTTGCGTGTTTCCCCAAGCCATGTCAAATGTGGGGAAATGACAATCAAAGTGGTCGTTTTTGTTGACAAACAATTTAAATTTATTAGAGTCCAACGTCTCCTGATAATCCTTCAAAAGCTTTAAGCTTCCAACGGTGCCAAAACAATTTCACAAAGCCCGAGTCCACTGATGATCGAAGCGTTCCGTAATTTTTTTATTACGGATGCCCAAAGCTTTCATCCAATCAGACATCGCTTCACCAGACATCGTAGAGCCATCAAACGATTCAACTTTAAAAAAAGGTACATGGACGAACTCGGTGAACAACTACAAATGAACCTCATAGACTTGAAACAATTTTTGAGACAAAACGACGACCGCTATTGGATCCTGTCGTCGATCAAAATTTTGAGCAAATTTGCGTTTACCTTCCTTGTGAAGCGAAAAGACACCCCCCACATGACAGAGGCCATAGAAAAATTCTAGAAAAGTTTGAACAAAAATTTTATAAATACCCCGTCAAGGTTCAATTTGATGATGGAAATGAGTTTAAAAACATTGGCATAAGAAAATTACTAATGAACCACGACATTAAATACTTTGCGGTCGAACCAGGTAAGCCGAGTGGACGACCGACCACTTTGGCTCGTCCAAAAACAACAAAAGAAGTCAGAGTAGAAGAACCCGACGAACGTTGAGGAAAAAAAGCGGCCATCGTAGAGCAGTTTAATCGAATGCTAAAAGGCATCATGTGGAAATATTTTTTAAACAAAACACTCGATGATGGATAGACGAGCTACAAAACGTTACGAAAAACTACAACGACAGCGTCCACAGAACCATTAAAATTAAGCCAAATAACGTCGACGCAAGCAACAAGGAGCAGGTTTGGCTAACCCTGTTTGGAGACTCGACCGGCACGTTTTTGACGCCAAAGTTTAAATTCGGTGATCATGTTCGCATCATGTTGTATAAAAAGGTATTACAAAAGTGAAACAATCTGAACTTTAAACACAAAGTTTTTACGATAAACAAAATATACAGAGGAGACCCCACGATGTATGGCCTGTTCGACAATAAGCAAAACTCCATCATTGGACGATTCTACGAGCAAGAGTTGAGCCACGTCATTAAATAAAAGATGGAAGATGCAAAGGTCAACTTTAGCGATTTTGAAACGGCACGCTTTAGTAGAGAAATGGATTGAGACTACAAGGATGAAGAGTATGAAGACTATGAGGATTACAAAAATAAAAAATATGAGGATAGAATTAGGGATGAACCTTTGATGAGTTTGAGGACCAAACGCGCAAAAAAACAATCAAACAGATGGAACAAACCTACGACTGGGACATTGCTTGTAGAAACAATCTAAGCATCGACGTCGACAAACTATTAAGACCCGATGATCAAAAGCTTGTTGCTAAAAAGGTGTTTCCAAAAAAAACTTGATGGGTTTGGACGTGGACGAGTCCAACGGTTCTAAGAGCAAGCAACTTTTGAACGAGTTCGAACTGATCGTAAAAGATGGATCCCTGGATGGAGCAACATATAAAGGACAAAAAATAATCAAAAAAACTCCACGATCCAACATGGAGTATGTAAAACACTCCAAGCAAGCCCCAATCATATTAGACTTTAACACCTTGGCTGAAAAAAGTGTTAGAGAATATAAAAACACCAGAAAACATCAAATCGAACAACTGATCTGCTTGCGACCCTTGAGTAAAGATTCGAGCTTCAAGGAAATGATGGATGAGGCGTCCGAACACGACAAGCTCATAGCCCACGTATGAGCACCATGGTGCAAGAGATCGAACAAAAAATAGACAACTTGAATAAAGAAGTCGTGCCAACGGTCAAACCTTTTTAAATTTTGTGGCGACAACATTGCGTGGTGTAGCTAAAACGATTGATGTTGTAAAGGATCATCTTTGGATCATTTTAGGGTTGGTTTTACTGGTGATAATTTAGAAAATAAAATAAGTTGGAGATACGACGTGGACAAAGAGTCAAAATGGAATCCAACAAATCCCGAGTTTTGGTTACCGAAAAAATGGATAAAGGATGAAGAAAAAGAAGAAAAGAAAAAGTTTAGAATCATCAAAGAAAATTTTAAAAATAAGCGCTGGTGACCTGTGTTGACCGAAAAAGAAAAAAAAATGCAACAAAGGAGTTTAAAGAGTTTGATGAGTTGGTGATCTTAGACGATTCAAACGACTTGGAGTTTTTGCCTCCGTTTCCTTTTTTTATGATGCACCAGTCTTTAAATAATGTCGAAGAGTCGTCTATGGATTTGTTTCGGATTGTGGAGCCTGTTTTTAACGGACTCTTGGAGTTGATTCAGGATTTGTTCGACTTTTTTATTTGGATGAGCTTGCAAACACCCCCAATTGACGTAATTTCATCGATGTTGGAAACGTTTACGAGCCTGGTTGATGATGTGATGGAACTTTTGAACGCGATCATAAAAAGTGTGGATAGGGTGGTTGGGCTTCCAATCCTATTATTTTGGATGATCATCAAACAAATCGTAAAGATCCTAAAGCTCATACGTTGGCTGATCCAAACGATAATCACACCACTCTTAAAACTTTTAGAATGCTTTAAAAAATGTGGAGACTTTGAAGATTTAGAGAGCATAGAGGAAGAGCTCAAATAAATAAAAGCCCACAATGATAAAAAAGAACTTGTACAATTGAAAAAAAAGTAAAAAATAGAGCAAGAGAAAATAGAGGAAATCGATCCCACCATGATTTATGTTGTGATCGTCGTGTTTGCTTTAATATTGTTTGTTTTCTCCTTAATAAAAAATGGCGATAGGCAACCTCGTAGTGATCAGATATGGGGTTGGAGCATATTTATTAAAAATGGGCTCGATCAAGCTCGGTTACACCAGCATTACTGGCCCCACTGTTCTATTATTTCCTTCGTTAATACAAAAGGATGAAACGATGGAGCTTGACCCTAAGAAAAAACAACCCAAGGATGAAAAAACCTCAAAGTGGGACCCTACAAATTTAGAGTTTTGGCTAACCAGCTCCATAGTGGGGAGGTTAAAAAAATAGACTTTAAGGAGATTGTAAACTTGTTGATTTCATACGTGTACGAGATGCTTCCAGAATTCATAAAGGATATTCTAAAAATACTAAGATTGCTCTTTCAAGATCACTACTACTTCTCCATAAGTTTGTTAATGCTGATAGTTGTACTGTACATCAACTAAAAAAGTGTAGCTAGATGGGTTTTTTTTCTTGTAATAATAAATCAACAAGCTCACGAACGATTTTCGAAAAACCAAATTATAAGATATCAAAGGAACTCGCACCAAACATTTGATCATGTTTAATCCCAACAAGGCAAACCCTGGAGAAGAAGTTTATGTGGATCTTCCAAAAATAAAAAGTGACAGTTTGTTGATCCCCGGCAGCATGTGCCTTAAGTTAAATTTTTGAAACGGCAACACCAAAAGTTGGTTTTTGAACAACTTGGGAAAGGGATTGATGGAAAAGTTACGCGTGAGTGTCGCTGGCGAGACCGTAGTGGACAACGTTGGACATGGCGAGTTTGAAATTTATAAAGATCTTTGGTTGCTCAAACGAACTTGAGAAGAAAGCGTGTTGTTTGGTGTTGGCACTGAAAATTTACAAACTGTTGAGCAAAAGCGACGATGGCGCCACTACTGGAAGCACCAGCAAAGTCAGCGATGCGTTGATAAGCAAGGTCGTCAGCACGAAACAAAAAATAAAATTGGAAAAAATTTTAGGCGAACACGGGTTGTTGAGTCCGAGTGCGTTGACCCATGCATTGCAATTTAAAATCACCTTGCCCGAGGATAAAAAGATCATGGTCGCTCAGAGTGGTCAATCTTTAGCTGGCTACAGCTTGGAGAACATCAAAATGGAATACGAAACCATCAAAAACGAACAGTTGGCCACGGAAAGCAAGCGATCGTTCGAATTGGGAAGAAGTTTGAGCTTTGAACACGTCACACTGATAAAGACCATCGAGTGGGATAAAGCCGCGGAATAAATTAACAAAAGCATCAACCTGGCGAGAAAAAGCATGAGTGCCGTGGTGTTGTTATTGAGAGAGAAAACCGTGGACGGCTCTGAAGAATTTGTCTACCTCAACTTGGAGAGCATCAAGGTCACCATAGAAGAGGTGTCCAATCAGGTCTATAGTCAGTGCATTAAAAAAGAAGCCATGTACGAAGAAGCCAAGCGATTGTTCAAATGCACATGGACGAGTTTGAATACAAACCCAGTGATATGAACATTCAAAAATTTTTCAAAGATAAGTTTGCTTTGGTGATTGATCTACGAACCGTGGAAGACAAACGAGCCGTCGGCAGTGGAAAAAAACTACTCAACACGCAAAATTAAATCCTATTGGAACAAAAAAACGCCACCTGCGTCAACGTGGTGTGCAAATTTTTCATGGTCAGCAGTGGTTTGATCAACTTTAGAAACATCGCATTGCAAGAGATTATTTACTAAAAATAAAAGGGCAGCTGCATAAGAAGCAAACGCATAGACAATTTTTCACCCGATCCAGATAACCCTGGACAAACGATAAAAAAAAATAGAAATTGTTAAGACTTGTGGATGCACCAGCAAGTTGGGTCACAATGGACAAAAGTTGACTTTGGACACCAATTTTAGACTAAATGAGATAATCACTGAGAACGTTGATAAGAAAAGATGATGATTTGTTTCGTTATTAAATAAATAATGGATGAAACGAATAAAGAAATAGACTACACCGCATTGAGAGAAGAGTTGATCGAGTTGGCACAAGCTGGAAAAATCTCCAACTCCGTGTGGCAACTCAAATGTGCCGGTAAAAGTGCATTGGAAAGATTAAAACAAAAATACGAAGCAAAAAATTTAGACTATATCAACGAAGCGTTGGTGGAAATGTCGATTAAAAAATTAAGCAAATGGTTGGAACATTTGGATCAAATAAAAAGTGCAGACGAATCGTACGAGGAGTTGATCCACAACGAATTATTTAAAAACGACTTGAAGAGTTTGATAGGAATCATCACGCCTTGGATTCCCATGGCTGGATTAGCAAGCGGTGTGGGAATTGTGGGTAAACACGTTGTGAGGAAGAGAATCAAAGACTTGTTTAATAATAAAAAATGTACGGAAAAATCAACCAAGGCGTTGGAAAGGAAACGAACTGATTCGCGGTAGCAGCAAAAATGGAAAAAACCAGAGCAAGCCTTTTAAAAGCGAGGAGTGTTTTAACATGATCATCGTGGGCATGACCGCTTGTGGAAAAACCAAGTTTTTGTTGGACGTGTTGGAAAAGGAATATTTTGGAGCGTTTAACATGATTTACTTAATCTGCCCGACGTTTTGTTGGAACAAAATCTATAGAGAATGGAAGTATGTAAATGACGAACACTTCCTTGTCATTGACTGCAAGCAGGACGACATAGAGACTCTTTTAAAAATGATCGTTGAAGTATCAAGGGGTACGCATAGTTTGATCATACTGGATGATTGTGCCAGCAGCGAATTTGTTAAAAAACGCCCCAGCGAGTTGGTCAAGTTGGCCTTTAGTGTGAGACATTTTGGACTCAGCGTGGTGGTGCTGACTCAGCAGTTGACCAGCATTGCCAAGTCCTTTCGCGACAACCTTAGTAAATTGGTTTGTTTTTACAACCCTTGTAAAAAGACATGGAGATCGTGTTCGACAACTATTTGCGAGGCTTAACAAAAGAAGAACGAGGCCACATTGTCGAAACATTGAAGAAAAGATGGAGCAAGCTGATCATCAATCTTTGTTGGCCCTACAATCATAAAATCATGTAAAAAGCTTTGAATAATAAAATAATGAATGAAGCGTTGTTGAAAAATCTATTAAACAACAAGTTCGACACCATAAGTGATGAAGAGTTGAAAGAAGTGTTTTGCGTCATGGAGAAAGTAATTAATTTGATGTTCAAGTTGAGCAAACGTGAGATATCGTGGTTAGGATCAAAATGAAAAAAAAAGCCCTGGCCGAATAAAAAAAAAAATTGATATTTTTTATTCTCAAAAATTCTTAATAGTGGGAAACTCATTCTTTTTACATTCCCCAATTTTATCTCCTCCACACTCATCCTTAAAACGATCGGTGTGGTGAAAAATGCGTACCCTTTTTAGGTTATGCATTAAATTTACAATTAGTAATGTCCGTAACTGGTGGTGTGAGCGTTGTCACTCAACACCACGCGCTTGTCATCCAACGCATCCAAAACGATTTTTTGATCGGTTCGGTGTAAAGCTTGTGATCCTATGATCTGATGATGTTTATTATTCTCATGATGGACTCAGTGGTTGTCAGACATTGCATGTAGTCTCAATGTGCGAGCTCTCGTTTGATGATGGATGTTTAAAACCTTTTGCTTTTTTATGCTCGGTGTCATCATCCATAACATAGCTGTAGCATTTAGGTCTGAGTCCAACAAATTCTAAAATTTGTGCACCATTGCTTTCGTCTTTAAACAATCCTAATACTTTTTTATTTACTCTTGGCAACTTTGCCGGATAATCCTCGGGATACTCGGATGTGTTGAATCTTTGTTGCATGTGGGGACAAATGTCGTCGTAAAAATCATTTGTTTTTATTTCATAGCATAGGCTGTCAGTGTCGGTGAAAAGTAAGCTGGCTCCGTTGTCGTATTTGGCTTTTATGTAGGCGTAGTGAAACTTGTAAATGTTAAGCTTTGCAAAGTCCACAGCGCTTGCACCTACATAAATGGGTTTGTTCAACACAAGCCTATTTTTATAAAGGTGAACTGTCCACAGATTCCCAATAAATGGCGGAATATCCTTAAAGTAGGGCTTGTTGAATATTTTTTTAATTTTATCAGGATCGTTCATGATCGTCACTTTGCTGCAAAGTCTGACGTTCTCCATGGTTTTTCCAAACACCGTGTTGTTTGTCAGTTTAAAAAAGTCTTTTTCGTGTTTGGTTTCAGATTTGGATCGTTTTTTTGTTGTTGAATTCGATGCAGGGTCTCATCCAATCAGAGTCGTCAGACTTGACGCCTTGGTGAAGTTTTGTTAAAATTAAACCATGATCAAGATAAAACTTCAACGTTTGCGAATGCACTACGAATTTTGTTCTGTTTTCCAAAGTGGGCACCAGCTTTTGTATTTTGTTGATGAATTTATGATCCGGAGCCAATAGAAACTCGTCATGGGCGTCATGTAGGTGTTTGGGGAATTCAAGATCCACTTTGAGAAAACAGGGGTGGTTTTGCCAAGTTTGGAGTTCTTCGGGGGTCATCCACTCAAAGTTGTTTTTGGGAAGTTTACGACACATGGCCCAACCGTATTGATTGTTTGCATCGAGGTAGGGTATAAAGATTTGTGGTTTGTGGGGAATGTGTTGGGTGCAGTATTTGTTGTTGGCTTTGGCACATCGCTTGGAAATCATGCTCACACCAATGAAGCTCTTTTCACAGGCATAACAGTGGGTGGCTTTTTCAAAATCTTCCCAATCTTGTTTCGTCATTTGAATGCGCTTTCTAAATTTAAAATGTTTAAAAATATACTTGGCCGTGTCTTCGATCGCTTTCACAAATTTTTTAACAGCGTTCTCACCCATAAACGTCCTAAGTTTGGACTTGACGATAGTGTCGTCGAAAGAAATAAATGCCCACGCTGCTTGGGACGTGGTGAGCAAAACAGTTTTTTACTTTTTTCTTTTTCGACTCAAGAGGCTTGATAAAGCACTCGAAGTCCACGTAAATAACAAAAGTAACTTCGGTGGTGTGTTTAAAATTTTTAAACTTTATGAAAGAGTTTGAGTCCAGCATAATGGTTCAAGTTGATTTGTGCAGGTTGGCTATGGCTATGGCTTATATATAGTTACTTAGCAGCGTCTAAGCTGAATTGCATAACTATTTACAATGGTTCTCTAATGTATACATTATGTATATGAATATATATTACCTTACACTGTCTATTTTTACAACAATCACTTTTACTTCCTAGTCAGCTTATCCTAGCCCACCCTGTCAACTTCCCCTGTGGGAGGAAACCGGAGTACCCGGGGAAGACCTACGACTTTCAGCAGAGTAGTTGACAGACTCTTTTCACTTGAGAAAGTTAAGTCCGCGCTGAAATCGAACCCACAACCTCAGCGGTGAAAGGCGTACATCTTAACGACTACGCCACCGAAGCCCCGTATTTTAAACGCTCGTCGAGACCTTGCTTGGTGTAGAAAAAGGAGTTTATGCATTGATTGCAAATGTGAATTTTACCATGATGTTTTGTGTACTGCGATCTATTTAATAAGCGACTCATGTTGCTGATTACAGTGTAATGGGAATCTTCTGATTACAGTGTAATGGGATTACAGTGTAATGGGAATAGCGTCGTCTCAAGTGGTGTAGCATTTCGAAATTTTCAAAGGAATGATGGTGTCGTCCTCGTTGACGCCAAACACATCGATGCTCACATCGTTTTGATTTTCAAATTTGGTGATTTGACTAATCGGCATTGGAAAGTTGATGCCGGTCCAATCAAACTTGTCCACGTGGGCTTTTATGTGTTTTGAAATTCTATTTTAATCGTTTTCGTTTGGATTGATGTATTTTGCGATGGTCACCGCCCACATAAAACACTTGTCATCCTTACTGATGGGGTTGATGATCGCCTTTTTACGTGCAATCCAGTTTGGCGTTGGAACAAACGCACCGTCAGTTGCTAGATTGATGTTGACAAGTTTTAGTCGAATTTGTTCGACCTTGTGGAGGGTCCAACCCGAACCTTTTTTTTGAAGCTTTACAAAGTTGGTCATAATTTCTTTAAATACTTTGTCAAGCACAAGGTGTGGATCGTCTTTTAAATGTTCATGTTGTTTCATCGAAATGTATGCAACGTCTTCGACGAGCTCATCAGTGGGTGAATATCTTCCCATGACGAGGCTTATGATTAACTTTACTTTAACCTGCAATTCGTTGGTTCAGAGTTTCTCGAGAAATTGCTGAACATCGATGAGGGTGTCGACGAGGCTCGATTTATGTGAAAATTTGTTTACTAAATAAATTTGAACCCTACTGTCAACATGGGTGCTGGCCGGTTTAAACTCCACCAGGGTGTTTTTCAATTTGTTTTTTGATTTGTTTTTTTAGTGGAGAAAAGATAGGATTTCACCCATTTTTACGTAGTTTTTAAGATCGTACACTCGTCAATGACGAGTGTGAATCAGGTCGAGTCGTTTTTATTGAAGTCGTTTTTTTAATATCACCCAGTTTGAGTCGTTTTATCAAGTTGTTCACGTTGATTATCCTATTGTTGAGACGTTGTTTCTTTTCGTCAAGATGTTGGAGCATTTGTTTTTTTGTTTTAAAGTCTGTTTTCTCAATCTCATTAGCGATTGTTAAAATCGCATTAATTTTTTGTTTGCAGCTGATTTCTTATAGGATTTTTTATAAGATAAATTGAAGACCGCACGATTGGGTTTTTAAAAAACAACTTATAAACGCTTGAACTTTTTTGAATAAAATGAGTAAGCCCATGTTGGTGTAGTAGTAATTACTACAAATTTTTTGTTGGGCGTGCGTTGCCGGTCGAGCGTAGTAGTAATTACTACCAATTTTTTGTTGGGTGAGCTGATGTGCCTTGCCGCCGTCTTGCATGTGCGCCACCATCTTGGATGGGGGAGAATGTGCGCCGCTGTCTTGAATGGGTGTGTGTCCGCCATTTTGGATGGGGGTGGATGTGTGCCTGCCATCTTGGATGGGGGTGCATGTGTGCTCGCCATCTTGGATGTGCGCTGCCATTTTGAATGTGCTCGGAACACCTCTGATGGGCGCCCCCGGTGCACGGTGCGGCAAAAGACCC
>JAOBYK010510455.1:0-12947 GCA_025434845.1 Phenganax subtilis
GGATATCGCGGAAATGTGAATCAGAGTTTGATTGCATTGTGTTGGTTAAGTGATATTCGGGAAAAATTAAGAAGCGAGAGCCATTCTCTTGAGAGTCGATTGTCCAAGCATGGTAAGCGTAAAATTCTAGGAAAATATGTAGATGGTTTTTGTAAAGAGACGAACACTGTGTATCAGTTCTTTGGTTGTTTTTATCATGGTTGTAGTATGTGCTACAATGATAATGATCATAATAATGTTTTGGATGAAAGTTTTTTTTATCTGACAGAAAGAGCATTTTATTTTGTAGATCAATTGAAAAAAAATGGTTATAACGTTGTTTATAAATGGGAATGTAAATATTTAAGTACCACTCGTTGTACGAAGAGTCAGTTGATGTTTAAAAAATGTGCATTTTTTGATTGGCTGCCTTTGGATCCTCGCGATGCATTGTTTGGTGGGCGTACATCGCCTGCGCGTTTATTTTGGACGTCCTTGTCAGCGGCGTCCAAGGCTTGTTATGTAGATTTCTGTTCATTATATCCTTATGTTCAGAAGAAGAATTTTTTTCCAGTCGGTTATCCGATCATATATTATAATGATGAATGTGATTCCATAGATATAACTAGTGTATTTGGTTTAATAAAATGTGTAGTTTTGCCCCCCTGTAATTTGTATTTTCCTGTATTACCAACACATGTTAACGGTAAATTATTATTTGTACTATGTTATGCTTGTGCGAACGAAAAATGTGCTGTATGTATGCATGGAGAAAGCGAACGGTATATTAACGGAACATGGACCAGCCTGGAGGTTCAGAAAGCTATTGAGTGTGGTTATAGGATTATAAAAATACATGAGATTTATCATTTTTCCACAATGGATAAGATCTTTTTGAAGTATGTGGATACATTCATGAAAATAAAACAAGAAAGTAGCGGTATTCCTGAGCATTGTTATAACGCTGATGGTAATGTAGATAGTAAAAAATTACAAAAATTTGTCAAAGATTATAATGAACACGAAGGTGTTTGATTGGACGTTGAGAATATTGAACATAACCCCGGCAAACGTACGGTGGTGAAAGCATTGTTGAATTCTTTGTTGGGTAAATTAGCACAGAATGATAACAATACGGTGGTTTCTTTTATTAGTAATTTATACGATTTGCAAGTTTTTGCTAATGATAGAACGGTGGAACTTATTTCTTTAGATTTTATAAGTCCTGATGTTATTTGTACGACACATAAGAAAACGTTGAATTCAGTGGCGACTTTAAAGAATCGAAATGTCGTTATTGCAGCATTTGTAACAAGTTGTGCATGATTGGAATTTTTTGAGATATTAAATAGATTGAAGGAACGCATATTGTATTACGATACCGATTGCGTTATTTACGTTCGTGACGATGATGATGATTCGTCGATAATGACTGGAGATTATTTGGGTGACCTTACTGACGAATTGAATAAGGGTTGTACGAAAGATGATAAGGATTGGATTTGCAATTTTTGTAGTTCTGGTCCAAAATCGTATGCTTATATTGCTCAGAAAAATAAGGAGGTTATTCGCGTAACAGGTTTTACTTTGAAAGGTGATGCAAAGGAGAAAATCACTTTTGATTCGATTAAGACGCGTGTAGAAGATCGTAGACAATATATCGAAATAGTATATAAGGATAAAATTACGCGCACCAATCAACAAAATATTATGGTTTGCGACGAAATTAAAAAATTTCAATTTACTTTTGATAAATGATTTGTGCTATCTGATTTTTCCACCGTACCGTATGGTTTTCGTTAATGGAGCAGCATTTTTGGCAGCTTTCTTGTGTGTTCGATTTGAGGTTTTTGGATGATTAAATGTTTGCTTGGATGAATTTTTTTCTATCCCGAATAATTCATGCTCTTTTATCCACAGAAGTTCGTAGAAGTACTTCAGAAGTATTTCCTTTTGGATTTTTTTACTATTGCACCTTTGTCTTGCTTTTTATCATTTGTTGTTCTCGATATCTGGCAATCGTGCATTAGCATCTGGAAATTTTCTTTGAATAGCTTTTTTTATTTTTTCACTCAATAACTTTTGATTGGTATTTTACAAGTTCTTTATGCCATCTTCTAAAATATTTTTTGTCTTTTACAAATCCAAGATTTTTCCACAAAGTTTTGTTTTGTTTTTTTATTTCGATTTATATCCATTCTCTAAAATACTTTGTGACTTTTTTTGCCTGTTGCATGTCCGGTATTTCAACAGCGATATGTTTTTGTGTTTTAACATTTCGATATATTTCTTGTATTTGTTTCGCCATTTTCGGTAAGATAATTCACATTTTTCCTTTATTTGTTTGCGAAAAAATGTTTTCTAATTGTTTTTCTCTGCATTTTTTGTTTTTGGTGAGATAATTCACACGTTTGCACTTCCTTTTTTGTTTTTTAGCTTTCTTTAAAAAAATATTTAAGTGTTTTGATGAAACGGTTTCCTTTTCGTTCATTTCACCTGGTTTTTTTGTGATCTTAGTTTTCTCTGTTTTTTTCCAAAAGTGCAGAAATCAAACATTTTTTTAAGTGTTTACCGAATGTAACAGAAAAACATGCTTTTTTGCGAAGATTATTTGTTGTTTTATTTTTTTTGTTTGTTTAGTGCATGAATGGAATATTTTCTTTAAATGTGTGACAGAAAAACATGCTTTTCCTTTTTTTGTTGTCTAATTTGCTTGTGGAGACTTGTGCGTGTCCGTAGGATTTCGTTTGGTTTTTTTAATGCAGTGTATATTTTTAAAAAGCAAGTGACTATGAAATTATTTTGACATTTTTCTTTGGTTGCTTTGGATAATATTTGTTACAAGATCATGAAATGTTTTTGTAGGTATTTTTTTGTGAACTGTATTTCGTCGTTTGCGTTTTGTTTCATGATGTATTTTTCTGTTGAAGATGGATATTTTGTGGATTTTTGTCTGGAATCTCTTTGACGGATTGCATCTTTTTTTTATTTTAGAGGCCTTTGATGGATTGCAACTCTTTTTTTTGGTGTGAAATTTTGTTTGTTAATGTTTTTTTCTAGTTCCTCTGCCATTTCGTTTTAAAAAAATGCGTCGTGATTTTTAAAATTCGTTATTCGATTTACCACCTTGTACGTTGTTTATACACGACGATCACGCTCTTTCCAGGGTTTTTTGACGGGGTTAGATGAGCTTAAACTTGCCAATTTATATGCACGGCAATGGCATGTTTACTTTTGGATAATGCAAAGTGGGTTTAAAGGTTTCTTGGTTTCGGTGTACTTGTACGAGTTTCTTTTTGTATTTGTTATTTTTACGGATTTTGTGATTTTTATTGGCACTATGTAGTTTGTTTTTTTTTCTCTTTTTGGAATTCACAACTAAGGAAATTTAATGGAATTATTCTTGAATAATGCAATTTTATCCCTACTATTCCACATGTTATTAATACTTTCATGGTTTGTTTATGTTTGTCGCATGGTTAAGAACATCTGAATGCTTTCATTTGTTTGTCACATACGTGGTTTTAGAGTATCTGGATTCGATGGTTTTGTGTCTCGGTGTAAAATTCAATTCAATTTTTGGTTTTAAATTTCTTCTAACTACTTTTTTATATTCTTTGTTTTTGTATGTCGTGCATTTGTTAGTTTTTTGTTTTTTTCTTCCAAAGTAGTTTTCCAACCCTTCGATTCACTGTCTTGCAATGGAATTATTTTTTTCCGGTTACTATCTCTAAACAACGATCTCGATTTGATGGTTTTAGATCTCTGTGTATAAAATCTTAACTCATTTTTTGGCTTTAAAATTCTGTGTACAACACTTTAGCTAAGTTTTTTTCTTTTTGCTACTTTTTATATTCTTTGTTTTCGTATGTCATGCGTTTTTTATTTTTTTTTGGACATAACTCTTCTTATTCTTTTTTTTAAAGCAGTTTCCAACTTTTTGGTCCACTGTTTTTTTGCAATGGAATTTTTGAATTTTTGTTTTTTTGCCATTAGTTTTTTTTTGGTGCATGACTGGTGAAATTTTTAAGGTTTTGTTTTTTGCCGTTATACTCATTAGATTGTTCTTTGTATTGATTTAGTTTGTTTTTGTTTTTTTTTCGATTTTTTGGCATGACAAATGGTTTTTTCATTTTTTTGTTTCAAGTAATTCGTTTTCGGACCATTTTTTCGCATGGCAGATAGTCGTTTTCTGAAGATGATGCATTTTGAACTATCAAACCATCATCCTCTTTTCTCGGAGCAAAGTTTATTAAGATTTGTTTTCTTGATTTTATCCCTTGAATTGTTGGTATGAGTTTATGATGATAAACGTGTGCCAGGTGAAAAAAGGTGATGACTTGGTTGTTGAGAAGCGGCCGTTTTTTTCAATATCTTTGCGCAAGTAGTGTTTTTTATTTTGTGACGATATTTCGCATAATGGAAAATAAGGAAAATCATTTGATGGTTTGCCTTGAGATATACGGACAACGGGAGAACGTGTGATCTTTTGTTTTTTCGAAAAATTTTCCATCCATCCACAATGCCAAAATTGTATACGTGTTTTGAAAAAAAAATTTTAATCTTTTCTGTAATTGTTTTTGTTTTTTCTGATAAGTTCCCACTTTTTTTTTATTTCGTTTATGCGAGTTGTAACGATATTTTGCATAATGGAATGAGTAAAGTCGATTTTTAACTATTGTTTCGATGGTTCGCCTTGGGATTTTCGGACAACAGGAGGATCTGCGATCTTGCGAACGTATTTTGCTTGGAAAAATTTTTATCTTCATGAAAGTGTTTTATTCGTTTTTACCTTGGATGTTAAGATCGTATGTGTCTTAGGTTTTAAATCTTCTTCGAAAACATCTCATTCGTTTTGGTGATGTGTTTTGATTATAGATTTCCTTGCTTTTTGCATCGGGGAATTCGAAAAAGAAATCTTTCTGTATTCCTCTACTCTTATTTTTTGTCTGTTTCTTCAATGTTTTTTTGAAAAAGCAACTTTTTGTTTTCGTCTTAGATTAGCGAGATTAAAAAATGCCAGATTCTGTTTTATCATCCTTTCATGATGACGATATGCGGTCCTTCTGAATCGGGAAAAACGTTTTTTATTATGAAAATGATCGAAAATAACGACGAAATCATTTTGCCACCTGTTCAAAAATTGATTTATTTGTATTTGGCTTACCAACCGATTTATGACGATATGAAAAAAACTGATTGATGAACGCAGAGATTTTCGTCTTTAAAATCTTACGAATTTATGGACTGCAAAAAGGGTATTCCGACGATCGAAACGTTGAACATTAAAAAAAACGAATCCGGAAAAAACCTGGTGGTTGTGATGGACGATTTAATGGTACTTTCCACCTTCAATAAAACGAATTTGGATAACTTGAACAATATTGCAACTCGAGACAGTCATCATTACAATATGTCATTCGTGTTGGTTTCTCAAAATATGAACTATGGAAACGGACAGTTGCGGACGCTACAAATGAACAGTCATTATTTGGTATTGTTCGTGAACTTATCGGATCACCGAAACATGATGATGATGGGACAGAATTGTCAGATGTCAAAAGGAGTAATGGATCAAATATTGAGGGACCTTTGTGCGAAAAAGTACAGTTACGTCGTGTTCGACGGGCATCCGAAGAGCTGCAGTAATACGAGAATACCACGAGACATTTTTCCTGACAATGACACTATAATTTACGATGTAGAAAATAATTGAGAAGATTTATGATAATAATAATAATGACACTAATTTTACGATGTAAAAACTAATTAAGATTTATTTAATGATTTATTTAATAATAACGATAAATAATCACAACAGATTTGTTTGTTCGATTTCTTGCATTTTTTTTGTAGGTGTTCACTATGGGTGTTCCGAATATTTGCTCAATTAAAACTCTTAGCATTTGCTCGTTTTCCATCAATTTGTAGGGTTGCAATACTGTTTGTTTGATGTCTAAGTATTTGGTGGCGTGGCATTTTTCGTATATGAACAACGAACACCATACGCCGCATGTTTTTGATATGACGTTCTGATGTTGATACTTTGCATAATTTTTCCATTTGCAACACTGGAAAAAATCTCGCCAGTAGTTTCTATCGTAAAATGAAATATCGTTTGCATAACTATCGAAATAAGGATTTCATCGTGCTTTTTCCAAATAGCAATCCAATGCTCTCCCCGTCTTTGTCCTCTTCATTCATGTTCCATATCCAGCAACAAATGTCTATTACTTTGGGTTTAATATTTGCGGGGTATGTGCCCAGAAAATAGGGTTTGGTTACGCGGTTATATGTTAGTAATTTATCTAAATCGTCCGTGTTTAAATATCTGTTGATGAAGCAATGAAGAGAACACAAATCAAATCTTTTTTCTTTTTGGAATCTTTTTAATCTTCTTTTACTTCTTTCTATGGAGTCGAGTGTATCTTGACTGTAATATTTTCTAGGTGTATTTCCGGGCATACTCCGAAATCTTTCTATTTTTTCTTTAGCTTTTCTTATCGAATTTCAAATTTCTCGAGTATCGAAGGATGTCGACTGTTCCGGTTCATCGTATAATTTGATGAATTTTTTTCTAATTTTTTCGTTATTAATATACGATCTGGGTAGATTTATAGATTTAAATCCGCGTAAAACAGAATCTAAATTTTTATCGGTTAAATTGAAATCTCTTTTTCTCGTGCGCGAAAAATCCTCAAGAATATCCTCTTGAGTTATATTGTATTTTCTCCCTTTAATTTTGATTCCACCGTTGAATTGTTCGAGTTTACCTTTGAAATATTCTCTCAATTTATTTCGACTGTATTCCACCAAACCTCAAGCAGCGGCTGGTTGTTCGGCATTACTGACTGATTCGGCCCTTCACTTTTTAGTGCAAAGCTTCATGGAAACTTAGCAGTTTTGTGGTGAGTGGCTCAATTCATATGATTCAGACATCAGGCATCATGGTGTAAACGTTCCGGGGGGTGTATGTAGATATTTTTCTAGCATATTTTTATTGAAATATTAAAAAACTTTATGAGTACGCACCCCCGTTTTTGCTGAAATTGCCATCGAACAGACGAACACGTGCTTTGCGGTAAAATATTCACTGCACGCACAAATGGCGGAAGTCAGAGGAGTGAGAAAAATATAACATGCAATCGAAACTTTATTTCTACAGTTATACACTCGCTAAATTGCTCTTATAGAGCTAACAGTGTTATGACTTTTGGCTTTATCAGACGAATTACAAATCAGTAAAACGAAAATTCACGAGAATCAGCTACGAATTGTGCTTGTTTTCTGTCGTAATGAGCTATTAATCCATTTATTTGTCATAAATAATACAGTCATCTGCTGATTTACGGCCAAATTGCTGTTGAAAGTTGTAAATTATTGGCGTTTCTTGCTTGCCATCCTAAACATTATTTTATACATACAGCACGTAGGCAAATGTCAGAACCACACAACTGAGAAAAATTTTACCAGTCAGTAATTACAGGCACGAAGCGAAAATTCGCAACTAAAATTTAACAGCATGTTAATCGCCCGGCGATGTTACTGTAGCCTTGCATTTAGGCTACGTGCACAGGCGCCGTTTTCAAGCATTTACAAAAACGTATGTGTCTTGTTTATCGTTTTAACGCTTAGTTAACACTTTCCAAGGGAATATATTTTCAATATATTACATTAGCTGCAGTATCTGTCCTAAATTGTTGGTGTTTGCAGTCGTTTTTGCATGGAAACACCAATGAAAACGCTCAAAAACGTTACCGTGTGCACATAGCCTTAGTTGTCCCTAATTACATATTAGTTGGAAATTCGGGGCTACGTCACTGAAGCGAAAATTTGCAGCTATTTAAAGGTGAAGTACAATCTAGACAGTCAGTGATGAAGTTTGGTTGATGGAGAGTAGTCTATATGTAGACTTGAGTTGCAATGAGACAATAGACAATGCAAGCCTCTACATTTAGTTTCGGAAGTATACAACTTACAAATATAGATGGCGATGACGCCATCACATTCTGTAATACAGCGTGATATAGTGTGCTCATCAATGTAGTGTGCGGAGTGGTTGGATGCGCATAGTGTAGCGCCGTCGGATGTGGCACAGTGTACTGCAGTGGTGCTCAAGCTTACTGCAGACATAGACGCACATGCTGCTATGCTGCAAAAGTAGTACTCAGTAACGGGGATTTAACAGAGTGAAGCGGGTAAACTGTTGCAAAGATCTCAGAAACTTTGCACTCTCCTTGAGATCTCTAGTTTTAGAATCTAAATAGTTTAGCCTCGATTTTACGTAATTCATTTTTTTCACTCCTAATAATTCGGGCGACTCGTTTTTTTGCAATGTTTCATAATTTTTTATTAATTCTAATTGCGAAGAATTTCTATTTACATCTTTCATTAAAGCATCTTCTTTTTTTTCTTTCGAAAGTAACGTTAACAGTTTGTTAAATTTTTCAGCGTTCACCAGTTGCAGTTTCTCCACCATCGTGCTCATTTTGCAAGCGTTGTGCTTTCTTCAATTCTTTCAGTGCTTCTTTAAAGTATTGGTGAAGATAATGATTTTCGATAAAAGTAATTTTCCTTTCGTTTTGTTTAATTTTTTTTTCGAATAATTTTCTTCAAGATATTTTCGTTTAATTTATCGATTTTGAAATTTGGAATTTCGTTATTGCAAATTAATTTTGATAAAATCATTAAATTTTTATTGATTTTTCTCGTGTAATTTTCGTTTCTTTTAGACTTAACGATAAAAAATTTTGAATCGATGGTATGAATTTGGTTTTTTTTTAAATTTTCCTTGTGTTTAACCTTATTGTATTCTAGCAACTGTCTCAAGACATTTTTTATCATTAAATCGTTTCTGGGATCTTCGTTGCAAGCTTCGTCGTCTGCGTCCGAAGAATCGGAAACCGACGAAGACGATTCAATCCCATCCTCGCTATAAACGTCCAAATAACACTCGTCGTCTTCGTCATCGCGTTCGTCTGTTTGTTTTTGTTAGCATTACTCTCTATCGTTTGTTTATTGTTTTTCAACTCTTCTTTTTCCCTCTCGTTACTTTCTTTTTCTTCAGAAATATTTTCGTTTTGTTTTATTTCATCCATATTTGGATATTACGGGTCGTATATGTAAAGTTGGACGTTGCAAACCGGTCAAATAAATCAATGGGTCTATTCAAATATCTGCATTTTCCTTTATTACACTTTCGTCTATGAATAATACAAGTTCTACAATTCATCTTTACTAACAAACAAACAAATTTAAAATAAATGAAATAAATTTTTTTTTGTTAATATATGCTACGCATTTTTTTCTGTATTTTTTAAAATGTAAACATTCATCACGGTGCTGTATTATAGGCGAATTTAATCCAATTTCTAAATTCGCCAATAAATAATATTTGCATGTCTGCATCTAATGCATTTTTAAAATCCCATTAAACATTCACTTGACCGGTGGTCATATTCGGTAAAACCTTATTGGAACTATCTTTGTTTTCGGTCAAATCTACGGTGTTCACGCAATAATCGGTTAGAAATTGATCATACAAAAATGGCATGTCGCGATATTCTCGATTCAATATTTTTTGCAGAGCTCGATAAGTATCTTTCAAACCCTTGTAAACGGGATGAACGATTCCTTCGTTTATGCGAACTTCAAATTGAGAAAAGGCCACCAATTCGAATCGAAAGGGATTGGAATCATAAGCACCGTTATATCTGTCACGCATAAATAATATGGTGTAAAGATGCGTCGGTCTCATCCCATTCAATATGTTATTGTATTTTATGTACTGCGTTACGTCTGCCACGGGATAGGACACAGCCCTGTATTGAAACATGTATTTTGCAATTTCTCGATTTTCTTTTATCATCATGTCGTTGATGGCCGTGACCAATTGTTGTCTCGGCTTAAACATGGGAATTATCAGTTGGAAATCTTTCAACGAAACATCCGAAGCCCCGCACGTCACCGCATTGCCGAACAAATATTTGTTTTTGGCGGCACGCGATAATTGAATTTTTAATTCAAAATCCGTGGGAAAAACACTTCCTTCTCCAGTTTCGTTGAAACAATTCCTGTTGAAATTGTCGATGCATTCAAACAGTTTGTTGTTCGTCAATTTTAATCGTTTCGCGGCACCTTGATTAACACAGTTAGCATGAGTCATGTCTTCTAATTCAGCAATACTATCCGATATATCATTAGCTCCAGAGGGAGTATTGTGATATGCAGCAGTGATTTCAGCCGTTTTAAGATATTGATTGGGAGTTTTGCCCATCAAATGACGAATGTAACCTATGTAATTCTTGGCATTGTTAGACGTGTTTATCATTTCTTGATTCACGAATACGTTAATTTGATCCCACATGGTTTCTAAGGGACTAGGTTGCACGCAAGCGATTGCATTCTCCACTGCTCGAGCACCAGTCGCGGTCGTAACAATATCTATTTTAGCGTACAAAACGGCCTCATCCATCTTAAAGAGACCGTACTCGTTCGCGCTATGATAAAATGTATAATCGGTCGCCATAACATTATTGTTATTCGGCGACGAATTGAAAATGCCAGTTCTCGAATTGACGTAGGTTATATTAAACGGAGGCACTTCAAACAACTCCAAAACGGGGTCTTGTATGAGACCGTTGTGTTTTTCGACATTATTTTGTTCGCTTTCTTGAAGCGGTAATGCTAATGGTAATCTGGCAAGCATTTTTTCTCCTGACTCAAATATCTTGACGCTAAATGATTTGTTATAATAGGTACTCCTTTGTTTACTAAATGATTTGCTAGAATAGGTACTCCTCTTTTTAATACTACTCTACCACCTGCTTTAGCAAGAAATTTTAAAGCAGAACTGCCTCTTTGTCTTCTTCTTCTCCTTCTGCATCTGCCTTAAGGCATTCCTGATGAGTTTTAAAATGCGCGGATCAAGTGATTTTACACCACCGACACCTCATTTTCATTTCTTACTTGAAACAGGATCCTAGGGTAGATTATTTTTCGGAATCGGAAAGCTGTGATTCAAATTTTGAGGGGGGGCTATACTTTCTTCTCTAGCCCTTTTGCAAATGGACTGTCTATAATTACCGCCAATTAAATTTGTATTTTTATATCTGTACACCGGGTATTCACCTTTTAATAATTTTTAAAAAAATTCCACATCATACGTTTTGTTCATCTTCGAACCATAATCGTAAACTAAAATCTATTTTTTCATTCGTTATATATAAATCCGTATTATCGTATATTAAGCAAAAAAAACATTTTTCTCTATATATTTTTTATTATTAATTAAATAATTCGGTAAGAATTTTTTATCCTTATTTTGAGAACTCAATTATATTTTCTCGTTAAAATAAAAAAACAAATGATTTTGGAACAACAAATATTGCAAATCTTTACTCGACGGATTCACCGCAATTGCAACATCTCAATCATGATGAAAAGTACCATCGTCGATCGTAATCGATTTACTTACGGGAATATTTGAGAGTGCCAATTGTCCAAAATCAATTTTTTTACAAAAATATAATGTAAAAGATCCTTTTATATTTTCGCACAAAAGTTTTTCGGTTCTAAAATAAATTTTTCTTCTACTTAATTTATTCGTTTTATAAATCGAAAAGGGATAATGAACATCCCATTTTTCAATTTTAATTCGTCGTCTTTCGCAAATATTTTCACATCAATCACATTCAATTCTGCATTCCAAAGACACCACGCCAGACTCGAAATTGATCAGTTCATTTCGTGAATTATATAACGTGATGTGAAAATCTGATATGACACCTTTGATTAATTTTCTTCTGATCATTACGGGTTCGTATACGAACGTTTCGCCACTTCCTTGTCCTTTGATTTGCATGGGAGCGATCGTTAATAATTTCGAATACGAATCGCTGACTATAGATTTTTCCACTTGATCGCAATAAATCAAGATATGATTTGCACAATCCGTAATGTCGGGTAAATAGGGCATAATCTTTTCTGTCGTAAAAATGTCTCCGTTTCCTTTCTTTTCCGTTTTCGGATTCGTATGATTTTCATTTGTATTAATGTAAACATCCATTACATTACTGTCGTCTAAACCCACCATGTAGGCTTATTTTTTTGAAAATGTTGTTTTTGCAATAGTTTCGCAGCCATTATTTTCCCTACTAAATACGTAAATCTTTTTATTGCCAGACAAATTCGGCTCCTTATAACAATACGTTTTATCGGCATTAAAATATAATATAATTTTTCCAAACTCGGACAATTCCACCGAAATATAGTACGGGTTTAAACAAGCATGCATGTAATGAACCAAATCCTCTACATTATAAATACCATCTGGAATCACAAATTTATTTACTTTTAAAGTAATTGAGGTTGAGGCACATTAGGTTCTTTAAAATAGCCATAGCTATATTCCAAATCAAACCAACATTCGTCCAGTAAAACATTTCGAGTTGTGAATGGATATGATACTTTTAATACGGTAATGTAACCCGCTTTGGTTTCACAATTGATAGGTATGGGTAACGTCATCGTAAAAAATTCAAAATGTTTTTTAATTTTTTCTCCCGCTAATATGTTTCCCATCGATATAAACATCCTTTGGGCAAAGACCGAAAATTCCACGATGAGGAGATTCGTTATATCGCTCTACGATAGACGGCAAGTATTGCACGTATCTACTCCCACCCAAAACGGTCAGAGTATGATGAATCATAAGTTTGATCGTTTGAATGAATTTTTCCGCATGACTCGCCTTCACCTCTCTATTATACGTGTGAAATACAACGAAACCGTATTCTCTACCCAATTCGTTGCAATTTTTTTGAAATTCAGTTCCCTTGTCACATTGAATTTTTTTGGGAATTTTTTTATTCTCCAGCAATATCTCTTTGATTTTTTTTCACATTTTCACTAGTTTTATTCTTTAACAATTTCACAAAAGCATATCGGGTAGCCACGTCAACACACAC
>JAOBYK010510566.1:0-12940 GCA_025434845.1 Phenganax subtilis
TTTTTAACTGAAAAAAATCAGTTTACAAAATGATTTTTTGTGCATGTCCTTTTCGCAAAGCATTGTAAAGTTACCCGGGAGTTTATCCTTCACCTTGAATTTTTTCATGTATATTATTAATAAGGAACAGTATGCTTTCTCGTGCAATTTGAAAAACATACAATCGCGAATTTTTCAAAGACTTCAAATTGCACTCGTCCTTCGGACTCATCCAATTTTGATAGTCTATGAAAAACTCACTTGTGCATGTTATTTCCAAATTGCACTCAAAACCAAACTATTACATATACAAACAATTACTTTCTTGTTTCAGACCCAAGACATTATAAAGGCCACACTGGTATTGTATGTAAGCTGTGTATGCACCCAGTGTCAAAATCCTACAGTTGCTACAAACTGGCTAATGCTCCGAAAGAAATCCGACATTTGTTTGATGACGGTTCTCATTGTGTCAGAGTTTGTCGGAGGTGTTTACCCTACAAGTCGCCAAAAAGTACGGAAAAAAATACCCAAAAGAAATTGCATAAAACTATCACACAACTGTTGCACTGACAGTACTATGATTTTAAAATATTTCGAATGTTAACTTATTTATGGAGAATACAGATTTCCAAACAAACATGCATTATTGCAAAACGTGGAAGCATGCAGTCGACGAAACGATAAAAGTTGATGAAATTGTTTTGTAAAGAACTTTTCAAGATCATTTCAACTTTCACAGATATAATATATTGGAGGAGGATATATTTAAGTATACTTAACAAATTTTAGTATAAACTACAATCACCAATGTAATCACAATACTTTGAGATATCATGCATGCAACATGATATAATACATTTCTGCTCTATATGTTCGAAGTAGCTACTTTAGATTAGAATTCATAAACAAACTGCACACTAACCATGACTTTATCACAACACTTCAAAGCTCTTTACCAAGGGCTTGTATCTGTATCTATTGCAATGCAGTTGTATATAGCATATCTAGGGAAAAGAAATTACGATATCTTTCAGGAAAGAATGGACAATTTGCATTATTATTTACTACATATACTATCTCCGCTTCGATCGATTAGCGACCTGAGGCCGGTTGTATAAAAACGTAATAAAAGTTAACTGAAGTTAAGTACAAATATCAACCAACCAGAATCGCCTATTCAAGATTTAACTACTTTTTAAACACAAAATCGTAGTTAAATAGTTAAAAGTTTTATACAACCGTCCCCTGCAAATAATTAATAATTATTGGATGTGGTTGTGCGTGATATCAATAAATATTTTATTATTCACATCAACTAACTGAAATGGTAATCGAGTAGTAGCAAAGAAGTCGAGTAAGATGCGCTGAAGCTAGTAAACTTCATTTGCAGTTTGGTGGCGTCAACTATCGTAGACACTATTATTTGTAGATAGGACATCATAGTTACAGAACGCCAGGAATTATTTGTAAATATGACGTGTTAGCACGTACACATTAGAAAAGCGTGGCTGTAATTTCGAGCACGAGTTTCAAAAAGCAACCGCCTACTTGTGCATTCGCATAATCAGCCCCCCCCCCCCTCCTCCAAGTGCGAAAACTCATCTGTTTTCGTCCACAGTACGAATCAAACACTCAAGACTTATTTGGGAACATACCTTAGTTTTTTCTCGGCCACTTCAACGGAGGAATACGAAGGTAACATCAAAGTGCTTGCACACGTTGACGCCCCAGGTAGAGTGTCTTTCTCTCCACACATGTGTGAGAGCGTGATGCATGCTGGTAGTCGCTTACGACCCGTCACAAAACGTAGAAAACGACTTCGGTCTTCGGGACTGAAGTTCTCCAAAACTTTCCATAACTGAACAACACATTCCGATTCTGATGACAGTTCGTCACCATAATGAACTGGAAAAAGTAACGTTCGTCAGAAGACGATGTGAAGGTTCAGACACACCACACACGATTCTGCACGCGACCTTTCGACTTTCATCAACTGCTAACTTTGATTCTAGTTGAAACTCTCCACATATTCAAAGACGATATAATATTTTTAGTTATTTAGTCTACATGTCTTTTAAAAATTTCTACCATGAACAGATTTATCACTTTCAAAATTTGAAAAATCGCGTCGCGTTGCTGAATCGTGTCTGGTGTGTCTGGGTCTTGATGCGTTGTTTTCATAGCCCTAAGGCTTACATGAGAGAAATTGGAGAGACTTTATTAAAAGGATAACACAAAGTACTTGTAAACCAGTATTTTGTGTTTTTACATTTTACATAAACAAAATGCAAAACAAAAACATCGACCGTGTCTCCAAACCGTATTTTTAGTACCTACAAGATGTTTTCATTGAGCAGGAATGTTAAATATAAGCAAAAAGATAGAACAACGATTTTGTTCGTGAAACTTTAGCAACGAACTTACTTGATTCTTTAAGTAAAGATATGGAGATTTCGTTGAACCCGCAAACACCTCTCTCAAATTCTTGTGATGTGATCAACTCAAGCAAAGATTGAGGAATTACAGTTAAGACGCCATCTTGAATAGCTTTTATCTAGGAGAACAATTCGTAAGTTACCGTATTTACTCATGTTAGCCCCGCTCTCGAATTAGCCACTGCAAAAATTACTAATCCACTCGAAGCGAATGATTAAAAAGTAAAAAAATTAGAAACTAAAGCGTTCTAGTCGAAAGAGCAGCTTAAAATTCGTAAGTGTACAAAGTTTGACCACATTTGGATCCATATATTAGAAATGACAAGCTTCTAGAATTTGTGACATTAGTATTATTTAGTATTGTTTTGGGGGACGCGCGTCCCCCAAGCAATACTAATTTATACTAATTCCGCAAATTCTGTAAGCTTACTATTCACACTATATCTATCCAAATGTGGTCAAACTTTGCTTTCCCACTAAGTTTGAGCTGCTTTTTCGAATAGAAAGGTTTATTTCTTACTCTTTTTACTTTTTAAAACTCGCTTCCAGTGCCTTTGCAGTTTTTGAAGAGGCTAATAAGCACCGCACTTGCGATAAAATTAAAGGAGCCCCGCCCTCAAATAAGCCCCGTACCGAAACAAGCAGTTACTCAAGGCGGGAATGTCAAACAACATTACTACTTCAAGTTAAGTCAAACTTGAAAAATTTATCGCTTTCGTTAAACTGTTTTACAGTTTAATTTTTGTATTATAGTTCTTGCTATCATTTGCAAACAAATCTAAAGAGCACCGCAGCCCATAAGAGAGTAAATAAGGTGCATTAAAAGCTTTGACCAATTGAAATATGGCATTGTGTTTCCATCTAAACAAAACACAAATGGTACCTGATCACAGAATTCCATCATTCTGCATTTTTTCACAAGTTGACAATACTCCACTCTTGCTTCATAATCAACACACATTCCATTGCCATTATCCTTCACGTTTACAATTCTTCCATCGCTGTAAGCTGTAGTGAAATCCAAGTCACCATACATCTCCAGAAACTCGTCTGCCTTGATCTCTTCGATGTTGTCTGTATGAAGAGAATAGAGAGGTTCAGATTTGACTTCCATTACCAATACAACTACTATTTGCCAAGACCAACCAATGAGATCCGTCTTTTCTAATTGATTGACCAATTAAATGTAAGCTTAGATAGCAAAAAGTAGTGGTAGCGGACACAAGTAAGTTCAATCCAGGAGCATTTCATTCCAAGCAAGTGTGCAAGATTATCGGACTTCAGTTCTTTGAACGTTTTCATGGTGATTAAGTATTATAATATACAGTTTTGTGGAAACACCACGTAAAATTTATTTATGCAAAGCTTTCGGACTTTCAAACATTCGTGGATTCTCCCAGTGGATTTTCGGATTTTCATTCGCACTGTATGGACTTTGCCTCGCATTTTCGCCAACAAAATGCTGCAGTCTTTAGATTTCCATCTTCGAGTTCTCCTGGATTTTCCGGAACTTTCACGGATTTTCCTGGATTTTTGGACTTTTTAAGAGTTTTCGCAGTACGGAGGTTTTTGCAAAGAGTAAGAGAGTTTTTGGAGCTTAACACAAGGAGCTTGACATAACCTATACCTGGTGCTTTCAAAAAAACTTCTATTTATTGTATATTGCATATACAACAGTTTTTTAAAACTGTAAAAATTTATTGTAGATCACCATCCAAACATCTAAAGAGCTTAGGTATCTGTACTTACTGATCAAGCTCACAGCCAACGCATCTACAGTAACAAAATCTTTACTCCAATTGACATGCTCGCCAACCAATAGTTTCCATACATAAGGCGGAAAATACAATGCCAAGCTCTCGTCACTTCGATATGCAGCACCCATGAGCTTCCCTAACCATTGGAACGCCTTTAAATCTTTGCAAGATGGGCTAGGTACGAAACAATCTCGATGATCTCCAACTTGATCCTATTTACGAAAATTCAGATTAATATTAGTTTGTAATCAATGGGCAAATCACGGATTTACACTACGCTTACTTTCAGAAATATCACGATGAAATCATAAAGAAAATGAAAAAAAAAATCACAGCCATTCAAAAACATGAAAAAACAAACAAAACTTTAAAAAACTATCAAATAAGAAAAAAATTACAAAAAAACCACAAAAGTTTGGGAATGATCACAGGAAAACTAAAAAAAATTTAAAATAGAATCACAAAAGAAACACGTGATCTTTCTACTTCGTACATCTTTTTATAGTCATTTATCCCTCTTAGTTTATCAAAGTTTATTTGTCAACTTCATTTGTTGAGCCCTTTTCAAAGTCATACAAGTTTAATAGTGTCAAGAGTGCTAGAAAACCATTACGTCTCAATGGTTAAAAAAATTCTAATAATGTGACTTCAATAGTTTGGGTGAATAAAATATAAAAAACATCACGTTCAGAAAGTACAAATAAATAAAACCAAATTGAAAGCTTTAATTTTGTACAAGAACGTGCACAGCAAAAACCAGGTGATCTGAAAACACGGAAAAAGAGTAGGACTAGCTGTAAAAACAATCCATTCTTCTTTTCAAGAGTTCTTTTATCTAGCCAAGTACACTGTATTTTGTTCCCAAATTTGCAATGGACTTGTCTTTCTCACCACCAAACATATTCACGGAATTTCGACTAATTCCGTAAACAGGATAGAAAGGAAGTGATTAAATACCGCAAAATGGATTGCTATTCTATTGCTCTTTTCGCTCACGGTCAGATCGCCTGGTGGAAATCATACATTAATACGGGACAATTACAACACTTTAAATACGAGTAAGCATACTATGATTTTTCAAGTGCAAAAAATACTAGCGCCAGCTTTCGTAAGGCAGGGTACAATTTCTTAACGCATGCTGCATCGACGTCTCGTCGATACGATTTTGAAATATTGTCAGTAGAACTTCAGTGAAATAACAAACCAACATGACAACGATTAGGACATTAGCGTAAACGTGTCGTTTCCAGTACTTAGACCAAACGCGGCCGATTGGAATATCATAGTAATGGATGCGAACAAAAACGTTGAAACAATTGAACAAGAATTCAATGCCCAGACCAACTGCGATTCTGATCAGAGATTCCTTCACGACAAGCCAATCAGGAAGCACAAAACTGGTAACCATGTACAATGCAATGTAAGCTTGACCGAGCACTATTGAGGAACAGTCGAAAAGCATATTCTGGATTTCACTATCGGCCTTCAGGCGCCTAAGGTGGGGCGTATTGCCAGGCAACTGTTTCAAATTTACGCACCCTGTCTTATTTATCAACCTGATGGTTCGGGCCCAAAATCTTTCCCGAATGCTTACAGTACTTGTCTTCAGCAAACTTCCGAAACCAGAGAGAAACGAGAGGCTAATGAACGCGCTAACATCCTTAAAATCAGCTTGCATTATGCGATATAATACAATCCATCCAGCGCGCATGAAATACACCAAGACAAAACTACGTTCTGGCTCGACAATTTCTGACGAACGCCGAAGAGCAAAGTGCCTACATACTGCAGTCGGTACAATTGCCAAAGTAGGCGTTGAAACGGCCACTAGAAACTTGTAGAATGTGGAGTGTAGGGACTTGAACCAACTGACCAGTGCGTAACGGTAAAGCATTGCCATTGCAAGGGAGACCAAAAAGGGCACTGCGACAATAGTTCGAATGTGATGCACGGAGTAGGACACCATTGGGCGATTTTTTCTGATTTTGCGAATGATCATACCACAGGCCCATATTACGCCAACAGCAAATGTTACATTTCCTGGAACCCTGAGCCATACTTTCGTACCGTAAACGCCGTACAACAGCAAGAAACATAAATACAGTACATAAAGAAGCCCTGCAAGCAAGCCTACTAGAACAATTCCTGCGTAATGACGTTTGAACTCGCTCCAACCAAAGAGAGCGATCATAGTAGAGGGAAACCAAAGGTTCAAAATAATAACTTCTATCCCATCTCCAATGAGTCGAAGTTTCATAACATCAATCGACAGAGTACGATTTCTTGGAAAATTTCCCGAACATAAGTTGCATGTTCTTAAATCAAAATAAAGAACACTCATTCCAATAACAATAATTGGGAAAGTAGCAATTGACAGACTTAGAGTCCCCTTTAAACTTCGAAGTAATGACTGCGTGTAAGTGGGCTTAACTCGCGTTGCGTTGCCAAGATGCATAAAATGAATCGTCCTAGACACACTGTCTTCTTCATATTCCCTGTGAATTCTACTTTCCCACGCTACATCGTCATCAAACAGTCTCGAATCGTCAGCTATATCATGATTCGTGCTTATTTCTCGAGCCAGTCGCGGTGAATCTAATGTCAGCGTTGCAAAAAGCGAAAAAAACCCAGCGATAATTTCTTCCAACATTTCAACTGTGCCCAAATTTTCAAAGTGCGGTCATCGAGGAACTCATGTTGTCAAATCTTTTTTGTGCGGCTTGGTTTCAGCCAGATTACGCATTTCCCGATATATACAGAGTATATATCACTCGATGAAAAGTTTACATGCCAAGTTGCACATACAAAAAGTGAAAACCTTTAAAACTGAAACTGTGGCTCCTTTGCTTCCTTATTATCATTTTCAATAATTACCAGCACTAGCTTTACTTTTTGTAAGTGAAACCGCTGAAATTACAACTCCTGATATACAGGATGTATAGAAACAAACGAAGTCCGCGATTTAAATAAAAATTTTGAGGCTAATAATGCAGCAAACTTTTTAGGTTTACACGCAGAATAAAGATCAGTGACAGAATGCCCACTCGGTGGTGCAATATGTCCTCGTTTTTTCTAATGCAAAAACATGCAGTTTACTTGCCAGAAGGTGGAGCAGCCAACTAGTACAGCGTGTTTATTGGCCAGAAAATGTGATTGACTAGCTAGGAAAATGGCGGCCAACCACTGGCATATATACATCTGGACCGCCGGCTTGGCGTCAAAAAGCGTGGTCCAAGATGGCCGAAAGTATGAGAGTGTTTGCTTATAAAGTCGGCTGCTGACCAGTATTGATGACTTTATTAAAGAACCAGCGATGTTGCCATACTCTCATATTCGTCGGCCTTCGTGACTTTTAATTGACCACGCAAGTGTCAAGCCAAAAAGTATAGGAGCAAGCAGTCCAGATGTATATATATGTCAGAGCGGCCAACAAGCGTAATGCGACATGCGCGAGGACAGAAACTTCAAAGCTTCCGACATAAGTGACTCTTCTGTATGGAATCTTTATTCTGTGGTTTACATTTGTTTTGAAACAGTGGTGGGTCAAGTCACTGCTGAATATTTTCAAAAGTCAAAATAGCCGAAAAAATAATCCCATTGGTAAGATTTCTGTTCTAACCAATAAGATTGTTATTACAAGATATTTTGAATTTCAAATTTCCTGCTTTAATTTATTCTAATTTACTCTGGATCCGCTAACATTTTGAGGCTTTTATAGCCTTTTAGTTTCATCTTCCTTTGCTTATTCGTGAAATTAGAGCTGTTGTTTATCAATTAATGTTGCATTAGTGGGGACGATTGGAAAAGAAACTAGAGACCTCAAGGAGAGTGCAAAGTTTCTGAGATCTTTGAAATATCCTACCCGCTACACTTTGTTAAACCATGGCTATTGAGCATTACTTATGGAATAGAGCTGCATGTTAGTGCATGTCTGTAATGTATTTATATCCCACTTTGTACATCCAACCCCTCGACACACTCTACGCACATTATAACACGATCAATGATAGATTGCGATGGTATCATCGGCAATGGCGGATTTGGGGGCGGGCAACATGGGAGCTTGCCCAGGGCGCCTGCACTAAAGAGGCCCCACAAAATACCCATATTATTTGCCTTTTGAATATGACGTAGTGCATGAGTTGAACTTCAGGAGTATTACATATGATATTTCAAAGAAAATATTACGGAAAGTACCGGGCTGGACATAACTTGTTCGTATTGTTACTAGGCTTTTTCCTGGGGATTAGCTCTGTTTTACGCGAGGTCCTAGCGACGTTCTTGGGGTCTTTTGCCACCAACTATCGGCAAAAATTAATACATAAAACACCTTTTAATCAGACCATCACACTTTAAAGTTTATACTGGCAGTTGGTACACCAAACACTCCCTAACCAAGACTGACTCAAAACTAAAATACAGAGGCATGCTACTTTTAAGTAATATGTCAACTACTAACAGTAACGACTACAAATACAAAGGTGGTACATTTAGTTTACACAGGCGTTACCGAATGACTATGATTAAAAGCAAAATGAAAGTTCATGTTTCGTAACACTATAAAAATTATAAATAACTGCCTTACATACTTTATATTGAATTTTGATTAAATAGTTCAAGTCCATAAAAAATGTCCGAAAATCTTTTGTTCATGTAGTTGTTAATTTGTAGCAAATTACGACAGAAAGTGTGATATAAACAAGTAAACGTTTCTAAAGAGGGCCCACAAAAGCGAGTGTCCAGGGGCCGGTTGTTCAAAGCTGGGTTAGCCTTAACCTTGGGTTAACGAAAAATTGAAGCAAAATTTTTAACCGCTTGTTTACTAACTCGAAAAATTTTTCCTCAAAGCTAATAATCTATGTAAAAAGAAGCCTTTATTTGGAATGTACAGAAATGCACGAACCAAACAGCTGGTTAAATTTTAACCCAGGGTTAACGCTAACCCAGCTTTGAACAACCGGCCCCAGGGCCATTAAATTCCTAAATCCGGCACTGATCATCGCGACTTATGTAAGTTGAATACTACTTTTGTAAGTGGTATACTTCCGGATGTGCAGGCTTGCAGTTGTATGTGCAGAAAAAACGCCATATAGAACAATAAAAACAGAACAATTTTTCACCTTCAAATATTCTTAATGTTGTGATCTTTTATGTATATAAATATGTTTCAACTGCTTTTATACCTTGTAATTTGTAAATAGTGCTGAGATAGACTCAGTTTTCGTTATTTTAGATTTACCTACATTTAGTTTAGTATTACCTTAAACTCGTTAATTCAGTTTATTTATACTGCGAGAGAGTCTTAATAAACACATATCATTATTATTACTATAGTTTGTAATCAATGGGCAAATCACTGATTTCAATTACGTTTACCTTCAGAAAATTCACGAGTAAATCATTTAGAAAATGAAAAAATAAAACAAATCACAGCCATTTAAAAATATAAAATAAAAAGAAAACCTCAAAAAAACTATCAAACAAGAAGAAAATTTTAAAAATTTGAAAAATCACAAAATTGTGACAAGTTTGGGAATGATCACTGGAAAACTAAAAAAGTCATGAACAAAATCACAAAAACAACACATGATCTCTTTACTTCGTACATCGCTATAGAGTGATTTATATCCCTCCTGGCTTACCAAAGTTTATCTATTTTATCTATTGTGCCCACTGATTGTGCCCTCTTCAACCACATACGGGCCATACAATATTGTTCAAGAGAATACTATTGCGTCTTAAAGGTTTAAAAAAAACTTTTTAATGGAGTGACTTTAATCGTTTGTATGCATAGAAGATAAGAGACATCACGTTCAGAAAGTACAAATAAGTTTAAGAGTGCGTACAGTTCAAAAAAATAGTTCAAATATGCACCCAGGTGATCTCAAATCACGAAAAAAGACTGGGACTCGTTTTGCCAAATAAAAATCCATTTTTCGTTTCAAAAGAGTTGTTTTATCTAGCGAAGTACATGGTAGTTTGTTCTCAAAGTTGCAATGAACTTGTCTTTCCCATCACCGAAAATTTTCACAAAGTTTCGACAAATTTCATGAAAGGGAAAGAAAGAACGAAGTGATGAAACAAATCAAAATGGATTTCCCTTCTGTTGCTCGTTTCAGTCTTTTTGCTCACGGTCAGATCACCTGGAAGAAATTACGGGACAATTACGATACTCTAAATAAGAGTAAGCATATTATGTACAGGTGGTTTCCAAGCGCCGAAAGTACTAGCGCCAACTTTCGTAAGGCAAGGTACAATTTCTTAAGGCATAGTGCATGAACGTCTTGTCAACACGATTTTGAAATATTGTCAGTAAAACTGTAGCGAAGTAACAAACCAACACGACACAAACGACATTAGCGTACAAATGTAATTTCCAGTACCTAGACCAAACGCGGCCGATTGGAATATTATAGTAATGGATGCGAACAAAAGTGTTGAAAAAACTGAAAAAAAACTCAATGCCCAGACCAACTACGATTCTGATCAGAGCTTCCTTTACGACAACCGAAACAGGAACCACAAAACTCGTCACCATGTACAATGTACGGTAAGCCTGACCAAACACTATTGAAGAACAGTCGAAAAGCAAATTCTGAATTTCACTATCGGCCTTCAGTCGCCGAACTTGGGGCGTACTGCTAGGCAACTGTTTTAACCTTACGCAGCCTGTCTTATTTATCAATCTGATGAGTCGGGCCCAAAATTTTTCCCGAATGCTTACAGTAGTTGTCTTCAGCAAACTTCCGAAACCAGAGAGCAAAGAGAGGCCAACAAACGCGCTAATATCCTTAAAATCAGCTTGCATTATGCGAAATATTGCAATCCATCCAGCGCGCATGAAATACACTAAGACAAAACTACGTTCTGGCTCGACAATTTCCGACGAACGCCGAAGAGCCAAGTGCCTACATAGTGCAGTCGGTACAATTGCTAAAGTAGGCGTCGAAACGGCCACTAGAAACTTGTACAATGTGGAGTGTAGCGAATTGAACCAACTGACTACTGCGTAACGGTAAAACATTGCCATTGCAAATGAGACCAAAAAGGGCACTGCAACAATAGTTCGAATGTGATGCACGGAGTAGGACACCATTGGGCGATTTTTTCTGATTTTGCGAATGATCATACCACAGGCCCATATTACGCCAACAGCAAATGTTACATTTCCTGGAACCCTGAGCCATACTTTCGTATCGTAAACGCCGTACAAAAGCAAGAAACATAAATACAGTACATAAAGAAGCCCTGCAAGCAAACCTACTACAACAGTTCCTGCGTAGTGACGTTTGAACTCGCTCCAACCAAAGAGAGCGATCATACTCGAGGGAAACCAAAGGTTCAGTATAATAACTTCTATTCCATCTCCAATGAGTCGAATTTTCATAGCATCAAACGACAGAGTATGATTTCTTGCAAAATTTACCGAACAAAAGTTGCATGTTCTTAAATCAAAATACAGAACAGTCATTCCAATTAAAATGATAGGGACAGTAGCAATTGACAGACACAAAGTCGCCTTTAAACTTCGAAGTAATGACTGCGGGTAAGTGGGCTTAACTCGCGTTTCGTAGCCAAGATGCACAAACTGAATCGTCCTAGACACACTGTCTTCTTCATATTCCCTGTGAATTCTATTTTCCCACGCTACATTGTTTTCAAAGAGTCTCGATTCGTCAGTTACATCGTGATTCACGCTTATTTCTCGAGCCAGTCGCGGTGAATCTAATGTCAGCGTCGCAAAAAGCGAAAAAAACCCAGCAATAATTTCTTCCAACATTTCAACTGTGTCCAAATTTTCAAAGTGCTGTCATCGAGGAACTCATGATGTTAAATCTTTTTGGTATAGCTTGGTTTCAGCAAGATTATGCATTTCCTGTTGATGAAGCGTTTACATGCCAAGCTGAACATAAAATGTGAAAACGTTTAAAAGTGAAACTACAGTAGTGTAATTCCTTTACTTCTTTAGTGTAGTGTAGTTCCTTTACTTCCTGCAGTAATGTAGTGCTTCTACTTCCTTAATGGATGGTTACGAAACGTAAACTTCTATCTTGCACTGTAATGTCAGCAGCTGATACATTTTTTAAAGGTAGCATGCCTCTACGCGTAATCTAAACTCTATATACTTAGTTTGTATTTTCGTTTTGAGTCAGTCTTGGTTACACAGCAAAAATTATGTGCCTGCAGTAAAACAAGAAGCAGCAATGGTGTGCTGCACCTATTGTTTACAGTTGTCAACAATATTGAACAATATTGTTCATTTTTAATCAGGTGTAACAATGCAGAATAATATTGTGAACAAGTATGAACAATAGGGTGCAGCACAACATTGCTGCATCCTGTCTTATCAACATTGCAGCAACACGATGATTTTTACGCGTGTAGAGTGTTTGGTGTACCAAATACCCTGCTCCAACTGCCAGTATAAACTTTAATGTGTGATGGTCTGATTAAAAGGTGTTTTTCTGTTTTAATTTGTGGCGATAGTTGAAGCAAAAGATCCAAGAACGTTACTATGTCCTCGCGTAAACCAGAGCTAATCCCCAACAAAACCCTAGCAACCATATCATCTTCAATAATTACCAGCGCCGATTTACTTTTTGTAGGCCAAATCGCTGAAATTACAACTCCAGATGTACAGGATGTATAAGAACAACGAAGTTTGCGATTTAAATAAAAATTTTGAGGCGAATAATGCAGCAAACCTTTCTTATTTACACACAGAATAAAGATCAGTGACAGAATGGCCACTTTGTCCTCTTTGTG
>JAOBYK010510788.1:0-12935 GCA_025434845.1 Phenganax subtilis
CAGGCTGCTCTGCTGCAGCTTCTGCCTGTTTGGCTTCTTCCTTTGCAGCCTGCCTCTCCGCCGTGGCTGTCTTGACCCAAGAAAGCTGCTCTTCTGGCGAAATCACCTGTTTGGTGAGTGGCAGAACCAATTCCAAGCCTTTGGGCGATTGTTCCTGTGAATCAGTCTGCGACTCCCCATGGGCAGCTACGGTTGCTGCTTTGGCGGGGCTGGCGGGCGGGTCCGTGGTCAATCTGTTCGCAGGGGATGGTGTCATGGTCACGCTGCCTTTGTTGCCAAAGACCTGCAGGTTGGTGAGGAGGTTTGCCCCATTGCCTGCGCTTGGTGAGCCTGCGCCCGACCCGCCACCTTGCAAACTTTGAAACATTTGAAACATCTGCATGGCCTCTCGGCGGTATTCCATTGGGGGAGGTACCGCATAGTCGTAGTAGACGAGCATCGAAGTGAGGGCTTGACGGGCTTCCGGAGTCAGCGCAGCCACTGCTTGAAGCGCATGGTTCCATAAGTCCAATGGTGTCTGTGGCGTGGGCGACGAGGATGAAGTCGATGAATTTCGCCAAGGAGCTGTGCTGGTGGCCGCTTGAGATGACACTGGAGGATCCGTCATGGCTCAGAAGATCGGGACGAAGCGAACAGTTAGAGATATCTTCCAATCTCGTGCAAAAAAGGCTGCGTGTAGAAAGAGAGAGGGGAACAGCGTGAATTGGTACGGGGGTGGGGACGAAAGGGTTGAAGCAGCAAAAGCCCAAAGTGTTTTGGTTGACCAGTGCATCTATACATGGCGCAATGGAAACTACTGTCACAGAAAAAGGAAGAGACTTGATCTAGGGCAGCCCGGCAGCCTCAGAGGATGTCAGAGTGGACGACTTGGAATGTAGGGAAATCGTCGCGGAAGCCGTCCCTGGTAGTCGGTCTGGTCGAGGTGTTCACTTGGAGGAAAAGCTTGTCGTCGCGGAGAGCGGGAGGATTGACGTGGGCTGGCTGGAGGTGTCGGGTAGTTCAGGAAGTAGCAACAAAAGGCTCGGCGAGCATCCTGAGGAATAGCCAGCCACGCACAAAGGGATGCCGCAAAGGGATCATGTACATCATCCGGATGTGAAAGTGAAGGTGATCCAGGTTGATGGGCAAGTACGTGATGGGACTCCTTCGAGTGGTCGTGACGTGGACGGTCAGGCTGGGGGTCATCAAGAGCCTGGGTCGTGCCGGAGGCCGAAGATAGAGTTGCCGAACTGGGTGTCCAAGAGGTAGTCATGAGCAAGGGAAAGCAATGGGGAATTTTGGTATCGGTGAAATAGGGCTTGAGCATGGACATCAGGACAAGCAAGCATGCTAGGTGGGGGGTGGTGGGGGAAAAAAGGGTGGAGTTGACATTGGGGGGGCAGTGTGTTTTTTCAAAAACTCGAAGTGATGCGCTGGCGCAAGCATTATAGAGAGTCTGTGAAACTGGCTACGGGGTCGCGACGGTCACGAGTGGCTCGCCATAGGGAAGCATGTAGTCCAGCACGTCCTGCGGGAGAGGTACTCTGAGATGTGGTCGGAGTAGACGTAGTCCAGGGGGTGGGTGTAGATGTGTCATCAGCCCGGACGGGTGGCGTGCGAGAACGATCTCGATGGGCAGGATGAGGACCCAGAGCATCCTAGATTGAAAAAAATCAATCGCAATTGAAATTTTCAAGCGCCACTTGAAAATATGTAAAATTCAATAGATTTTTCAAAAATTCAATCGAAATTTCAATATCAAAATTCAATCGAAAATTCAATCGAAAGTTGTTCAAAATTCAATCGAAAATTCAATCGAACATTCTGTGTTTGATTAACATTTTTGATAATATTTGATATGTTTAAAGGTTATTACTTGAGCCTTTATATCTAAGGTCCTAGGGCTATCCAGCCCATGAGGCTTGTCCAGCCTATTTTTGTTGTGTCCAGCCCTGGGGCTATCCAGCCCATGAGGCTTGTCCAGCCTATGCAGCCCTGGGGCTATCCAGCCCATGAGGCTTGTCCAGCCTATATTTGTAGCCCTGGAGCTATCCAGCCCATGAGGCTTGTCCAGCCTATATTTGTGGTGTCCAGCCCTGGGGCCATGAGGCTTCTCCAGCCTAAATTTGTTATGTCCAGAACTGGGGCTATCCAGCCCATGAGGCTTGTCCAGCCTATATTTGTTGTGTCCAGCCCTGGGGCTATCCAGCCCATGAGGCTTGTCCATGCAGTCCTGGGCTCTCCAGCCCATATCCAGCAGAAGCAGATGCAAAGATTTTGGCACTCTCTGCTGCTGTAGTAATCCACAGCTGCTAACTACTTGACAGCTGTACATTTAATTCTTTGCAGGGCTCTCTGGGTCTTCTTCACACTCAGGAGAGGCTTCTTGTACTTCTTCTTCTCCTTCAGAAGTAGGGCTTGGAGGAACCAGCACTTGGGAGTCTTCTGTCATCAGTAGCTTCCAGCCAGCCTGCAGCAGGTCTTCATTCGAAGTCTCCACTCCCTTCACATAAGTGATCTTCCTCCTTTTTGCTTCAGCTGCATTCATGGCACTGTGCCCTGGACTTTCACAGCTGAGAGCCAAAAAGAGCTCATCCAACCAAAAGCATGGGTCAAGCAGGGCTACACCCAGCCCAGCTAAGCAGTCTGTTGGCTCAGAGGGCTCTCCAGCCCATGCAGTCTTTGTTGTGGTGTGCCTTTTTTATCATCCTTCACTTCTACTAGTCTTCTGCCATGGCCATGTACCCTTCCAGGTACAAGTGAAACATGAGTCGAAACTTTTGGCACACTTTCAATGGCACCTTGTGCCCTGGAGTGCCATGTGTGCAGGAGGCAGCCATTTGGGCTATCCAGCCCATATAGCTTTCTGAGCCATAGGTCCAGCTGAGGCTGGGGTGCATGCTGGCCTGATCTCCTAAGTGGAGAATAAGGTGCGATTTTTGCACCAACGACCACAAATGCAAGCCATGCTCCATTGAATCTCTGGCTAACCAGGCATAGTGTGACATCATGTGTTCCACTCCTCTTTGGAAGTCTTTATGTTTGTGGGGGCCCCACTCTTTCCATGGACAGCTCAGAAGAGTGTAGAGCTGGGCTAACTCTTTGGCTGCTGCCTCTCTATGCTTCCCAGCCTTGTCCCCTTCATTGTGCTCCTTGGCCAACTCCACTGCCACAGGAGCAAACCACCTTATCTTTGCTGCTTTTTGGTGTTTCAAGCAAGGATATTCTTCATTGCTTTCAGCTATATCGCTCAGGCTCAAAGATCTTAGCCTTTTCTGGGCCTCAATCTGGAGCTTGTCATAGTGCCTGGTGATGTCCTTGTTCAGTTGTGTTAGCCTATCTTGTCCTGAGTAGGGCATGCAGGCTCAAATGAAATATGGGTTATCTTGAGGGCTGTCCAGCCCATTTTCAAGACGAGTTGGCAACCAATTGAAAGGGTGCTGAGTCTCACCCTAGGATCTGTTTCTGCCAGGCAGCTTCTCCATGATGCTGTACAGCAAGGAGCCATGCAGGTATGCAGCGACTCCTAGGTCAACTGTGTGCAGCCAGTCGAGCTTGACAGAGTGAATGCTCACTGCTGGGGCTTTCCACAGAGGGTGGCCTGCAAACTTGGACTGGAGCTCATCTCTTGAGAGGATTGTTTTTCTCCAAGCAGCTGTAGGCCTGAAGTCTGTGTAGGAGTACTTGGAATTCTCTTTCTTCTGGTCAGCATTGCAGTATGGGCACACCATGTTGGATGAAGCCCAAGGAAACCCAAATTCTTGACAATACCACTCCAGATCTCCAGTGATGCTCCAGCATACTCCTTTTCTGAGCCTCTTTCCCCTGTTGGCCTCTACAGGCTGCCCTTGCAAATCTTTTTTAGGGCACACTCCAGTGAAAAGAGCTTGCCAGGACCAGGCAACAGTCTCCATCACTTTTTTGAAAGTTGACTTTGTCATAGCCAGCTTTGGCACAGCTGTGATCAGCAGTTGGCACTCAGACACAGACCTTCTGGAGAGCAAGCACCTGAAGCTAAGCACTTGTACACTGTCGACTTCTGTGAAGGGAGCTCCATCCCCATGCAAGACATATGGGATTGGAAGCTGGTTGGGGGTTGCATCCTGAATCATCTTTTCTAATTCTGGTGTCATTTGTGGACTATTCATTTGGCTCTTCCAAAAGACAGCGAGCTCTTCACCAGTGCAGGTAATAGCTTCCAATAAATTGTTTTCCTGGGCAGTCAGTACCCAAAGATGAGGCAGCATCAAAGCAGTTTCAATCTCTTTGTTCACTTGGTGCCCCTCCTCTTTCACCATCATGGAGCACCTCACATTCCATGGCTGGGGCGATGCCAAATTGGAAAAGTATTTCCTCATGAGGTCTCGATGTGCATTTCCAGGCTGGTGTCCCAAAGCACCTAGGGCCTGGAGCTCTTTCATCTCTGGGCTTTCCAGCCCACTCTTCACTGCTGCCATAGCCACCTCCTGAACCTCTATGGCTGACAATTTGCCCAGGGCGAATTTTCTCATCAGAAGCACCCATAAAGCACATGGCTCTGTCATGGGAGGCTTAAGAGCTGGAAACTTTGTGCCAAAATTCTTTAGTCATGTGAATCAGGGCAATCCAGCCCATACCCTTTCCTTGGGGCTATCCAGCCCATATTCTTTTGGTGGCTGTCCAGCCCATTTCTTTGGGGCTATCCAGCCCATATTCCTTTGGGTCTATCCAGACCATATTCTTTTGGACTGTCCAGCCCATACCCTTTCCTTGGGGCTGTCCAGCCCATACCCTTTCTTTGGAGCTATCCAGCCCATATTCTTTTGGTCTGTCCAGCCCATATCCTTTCTTTGGGGCTATCCAGTCCATTTCTTTGGGGCTGTCCAGCCCATATTCTTTTGGGGGCTGTCCAGCCCATTTTCTTTTGGGCTGTCCAGCCCATATCCTTTCCTTGGGGCTGTCCAGCCCATATCATGGGCTGCTTTTGGGCTGTCCAGCCCACTTGTCTACAACCCATCAAGCACAGCAAATCTTTTTCCTTCACATTCCATTGTGTTGGTCCAGCTAAAGGCTGGACATTCCCATCCAGCTGAAGGCTGGACATTCCCATGCCAATTTTGGCTAAACTGTACAATTGCCCACCAGCGCCTCCTCATCTTCCATAACCATCTCAGCCATTTGCATGAGGTGGTCGAAGGTCTTCACCTGCTTGTGGTCTCTTCTTGTGCTTGCAAAAGCACTATGGATCAAGTGCACCAGCTCAAACATCTTCTCAGCTAGGTACTTGTCCATCTTGGTGCCATTTGCTTGGCACCAGCCAAGCCAAACTTCTAGGAAGTCGGACTGCCTCCAGGGGTTAGAGTAGCAGCTTGCCCCAAACCTTGTGCACACACTGTTGCACAGCAACCTGGCTGTGAAGTAGCCAATTGCTGTGTTGCCAGACATGTGCCACTGGGTGTGAAACTTCTTCACCCACTGCTTCCTTCCCAACTGCTGGGCCTCATAGAGCTTGATGAGTGACAGGGAGATTTCCTCTTCCCAGACCATCAGCTCTTTCATCTCCAGCAGGGCAGGCAGGAACTTGGCCATGGAGGCTTATATAAAAGCTGGAAACTTTGGGCCAAAATTCTTTAGTCATGTGAATCAGTGCAATCCAGCCCATATCCTTTCCTTGGGTCTATCCAGCCCATATTCTTTTGGTGTGGGCTGTTCAGCCCAATATCCTTTCTTTGACCCACTATCCAGCCCATGTTCTTTTTGGGCTATCCAGCCCAGGGGCTATCCAGCCCATATTCTTTTGGGCTATCCAGCCCATGTTCTTTTTGGGCTATCCAGCCCAGGGGCTATCCAGCCCATATTCTATTGGGCTATCCAGCCCACAATGCTGCAACCAGCAACAGCAACTTTTTTGCAGCTCTAGCCTTTGAAGCGGCTGTCCAGCCATCAGGTGTCAGCCTTTAGAGCTTTGGACAACTGGCTTTTCAAAGCCTTGCACTCTTTGAGAGTGGAAAGTGCCTTTGTGAGGGCAGGCACCACCATGTCCTTTTTGACATTCTTCTTGGACATGAGTTTGGCCAGTTCACCCAAAGCCTCAGAAGCCTTTTTGCTGGCCAGCTTCACATTCTTCAGCAGGACTTTGTCACCATTCTGTTTGGTCAAGGCAAAGGCACCACCATCAAGTGCAGCCATGTCCTTGGAAATTTCTGTTTTGAATTTCATAATTTTCTCTTCAATCTCCCCAGCCTTTGTTTTCTCACCAATTTCACTCAATTGGGCCCACTTGTCACCCTTCACAGGCTTGTTGGTGTTTCTCTCTTCTTTTTTGATGCCCATTGCCTTGGCCAGGTCCTTGTCCAGCCCCTCTGTCTCAGAATCCCCATCTTCCACTTGTGCCCCAAGGGCAAAATCATCCTCATCTAGGTTTTCCAACATCAGCTGTTCAAAGGAGATCAAGTCCTTGGTGCTTGAAGCCCCTGTGGCTTCCCTTTGGGATTGTTTGGTCTTCTTCAGCTGTACTGCCTCCTTCTCTGACAGCTTTTGGAATTGGAAAAAACGACCATCTTCTGGGTTCCTTCTCCATCTCAGAGTGCCAGCTGTGAGCCTGGCTTTCATTTCCTCTGTGCCAAGCTCATCTTCCATTTTCTTCTTGCTGAGCCATTCCTTTTCTACTCCATGGTTCTTTTCTAAGCAGATCATGGCCAAGGAGGACTTGTAAATCTCAGAGCATTTGCCACCATCCAAACACCAAGAGCGAAGCAACTTCTTCTTTTTTGCAAGGCTACCAGTGCCAGTTGTTTCCTTCTTGTACTGCTCCTCTGCAGCAGTTGCCTTTCTACTGCCTTCAAATTTCTTCCAAAGGCATTGCTGCTGTTTCTCAGGTAGCTTGCCCAGTGCCTTCTCAAACTCTGAGTCTGTGAGATTCAGCTTGCTTGCTTCCTGGATGAACACTTGGTGATCCTCCAAAGCCTTTTTTGTCAGCTGCTTGTTCCTTTTGGACTTTTCTTCATCTTCCCCTTCCTCTTCTTTTGGGTCTTCTTCCTCTAGCTCTTCTTCCTCTGGCTCTTCTTCTTCTGGCTCATCTGTTGGCTCTTCTTCCTTTTTTGGTTTCTTCAGAATGCTGGCTGCTGGCTTGCGAACAGCAGATGGCCTTTTCATTGCCATCAACTAATGCAAAACTAGGCTTGAGCTACACAAACTCCTGCAAATACACAGTGGGTGTTAAAGGCTATCCAGCCCAAACTCAAAAGTATTGTAAAGGCTATCCAGCCTACAATGTGCAAAACAAAATTGAAATCAAAACTATTGCTAAAGGCTATCCAGCCCAAAATGTGCGATACAAAATTGAAATCAAAACTATTGCTAAAGGCTATCCAGCCCAAAATGTGCGACGCAAAATTGAAATCAAAACTATTGCTAAAGGCTATCCAGCCCAAAATGTGCGACACAAAATTGAACTCAAAACTATTGGTAAATGCTTTCCAGCCCAAACACTTCTGATAAACACAATTTTGGATTATTTTCACAAATTTCATGTGATTTCATGGGATTTCATGTGATTTCATGGGATTTCATGTGATTTCATGGGATTTCATGGGGTTTCATGGGATTTCATGGGATTTCATGGCACTTCATGGGATATAATTGGACTTCATGGGATTTCATGTGATTTCATGTGATGTTTTATTGTTTTTTGAATATTATTGAGAAAAATTTTGAAATATCTCTTTTTAGTTTCATGGGCTTTCCAGCCCACCTCTTAAAACAACCATGTGTGTATTTCCCCCTGGGCTATGGGCTATCCAGCCAAACCACTTTACATATTCACTGGGCTGTCCAGCCTATAATTCTATGGGCCCTTCAGCCCAACTACTACACTTTCTTGGGCCCTCCAGCCCAAAGAATCTAAATTTTTACTTCTCTAAATTGTGAGTATTCCATGGGCTCTCCAGCCCAATCACTTCACTTTTTAATTGGTACTTCACTTTTTAATTGGCTCTCCAGCCAAAATACTTACAAATTATACAGAGGCTCTCCAGCCCAATGATTGAAAGCACAGTGATTTCCCAACTTCAATGGGCTATCCAGCCCAAACATTCTAAGTCTTTCATGGGCTCTCCAGCCCAGTTTTTTTCATGGGCTCTCCAGCCCAAGAATTGTAAGTGTCTCACTGTTCATGGGCTCTCCAGCCCATATGTATTTTTTCATGGGCTCTCCAGCCCAATAATTGTAGTTTTCTCACTGTTCATGGGCTCTCCAGCCCAAGTCAACCCTATTTCATGGCCCAACCCCACACCATTTTGCACTTCCTCTTTTGAAAGTGTCTTGTGCAGTTATGTTCATAGGTCCAGGCTAATCCAGCCTTGTGAAAATTAAAGCCCTCATGGACTGGCTGAACTTCTCAAAAGCTTTCAAAAACAATGGTAGAGTGAAGCTTACTTCACTTATATAAAACACAAATGTCAAGTGTCTCAAACTATTATGAGTCATTTCACTCATAAAATTGGGCTTTCCAGCCCAGCCAGTCTTTTGCACCAGGCTTGCCCCTATTGAATTGGCTTTGGTCTCTCAAAGAACATACAAGTAGTGAAAGACAACAATCAACTGTACAAAGTGATGGAAAGCTCCAAATTAAAACACCACCAATTCTTCTGTGCCAGGGCTTGCCTATTTTATGGCCCACTCAAGCTCAGCAAGCAGCTCATACTCTTCAACATCTCTGACACTTCGAATGAAGTCACAGGCCCTGCCAAAGCCTCTGTAGGATTTGCATCCAACTCCTTGGATGAACAAATGACAAACACACAGCCTATCCAGCCAATATTACATGCAGGGTTTGCCAGCCTTTGAATTTTCTTTCAAACACAGAGGGCAATCCAGCCATTGTTTCAAGGACATATGCAAACAAGTTTCTCATGCACCCTCTGCAGCTAGCTGCCCTGAGGCAGCTCTTCTTGGTGACATAGCTGATGAATTTGCATTCTCTGCCTTAGATAATTGGAATTTGTTTAGGCTATCCAGCCTAACAAAAAATGGCTTTCCAGCAAACTCTACAGGCTGGCCAGCCTAACAAAAATGGTTTTCTAGCCAACTCTACAGGCTATCCAGCCTAACACAAATGGCCTTCCAGCCAACTCTACAGGCTGTCCAGCCTAACAAAAATGGCTCTCCAGCCAACTCTATAGGCTATCCAGCCTAACACTGATGCAGCCAGATGCAAGGGATCATCACCCAATCGAGCTCCAAGCGATACATCCTCATCCAGAACTCATCTGGTGCCCCCACGAAGTCTGGTAGGTCCTCTGACCTCCTGAAAGCATGATGAGCACACAGCACTGCAAGATACAACCAAGTGTTGGTTTTTCAATTTGACAAACAAATCAAAAACATATGTATAAATGGCAACCAAACTACATCCAACACCAATATGATTCTTGCCACCCTTTTCCTCCATGCCATGATGTCCAGGCTTCAGCGCTGCCTCCTGCTGGTGCTTCTTCAGCATTTGCTGCTGCTGCTGCTGGTGTTTCCTCAGCTGTTCCCTTTCCACCTTCTCCTTTACCAGCACCCCCATCATGTGCATGTTCTCCTTTTCCACCACCAGCACCTTTCCCTGGTCCTTCTTCTTCAGCAGCATGTCCATCACCCTTTCCTCCTTCACCCTTTCCATCTTCACCCTTTCCACCTTCACCCTTTCCAGCTTCACCCTTGCCACCTTCACCCTTTCCACCCTTTCCACCTTTTGCAGGTGCCACCACTCCAGAGCGACCAGGGCCTTTGCCAGATCCTCCTGCTTCTTCACTTTGCCATGCTTGTGGGATCTGCATTTGAGCTACGAGGTGGTCACTCATGCCCTCAGTGAGTCGCTCAAAGAAGTGCTCCTCTGAGACTCCTGCAGGCAGAAATTGCAAACACAAACCATTCACCTGTAGGGCTATCCAGCCCAAAGTGACTTCCTGCCCAAAGCTACCTCTACCCCTCTACCAAAGGAAATTGTAAGGGCTTTCCAGCCCATGCTTCCCATGGGCTGGAAAACCCACTATCTCACAATAGAGCACCCCTGTCCAGCCCTCCAATCCTAACACAAACCATTCACCTGTAGGGCTATCCAGCCCAAAGTGACTTCCTGCCAAAGATCTACCTCTACCCCTCTACCAAAGGAAATTGTAAGGGCTTTCCAGCCCATGCTTCCCATGGACTTTCTAGCCCACTCAGTAGAGGCCTTACTCCTGTCTAGCCCTCCAGTCGAAACACAAACCATTCACCTGTAGGGCTAACCCTTGTCCAGCCCTCCAGCCCAGTCCTGCAGCACACTCTTGGTGTACCCTCATCAAGTAGCTTCGAGCAGTATCCCAGTCTTCTTTCCTCAGGTTCCACTGGGATTTGGCATAGGCCACCAGGTTGGTCAAGAATACTCCCATGGGCAGCTCTGGGTAGTAGAACTCACACAAAGACCTCATGTTTGCACGCCAGTGTGCACTGGCCCCACCATGGCCTTTTCCACCCCCTGTTGGGGTGATGGAGCCCCATGGCTCCTGCCAGGGAGCTTTCCCTGTGCCCTTATTGTAAGGGCCTGCCATCTTCTTTGACAGAAGGCTCTGCTCTGCTTGGGCCAGGCTGCATATCATATTGCAGACTTTGCCAACAGATTCTTGCCATAAACAAATTCAAGCCCACAGTTCTTTGGGGCTCTCCAGCCCATATGTGGGGCTATCCAGCCCACAATTCTTTGGTGCTCCCCTGCCCATATTCTCTATGGGCTATCCAGCCCAGAATTCTTTAGGGCTGTCCAGCCCATATCCTATATATAGGGGCATAGGGGCAGCTCCAACCCATGGGGCTATCCAGCCCACAATTCTTTGGGGCTCCCCAGCCATATTCTCTATGGGCTATCCAGCCCAGAATTCTTTAGGGCTGTCCAGCCCATATCCTATGTAGGGGCTACTCCAGCCCATGTGTGGGGCTATCCAGCCCACAATTCTTTGGGGCTCCCCAGCCCATATTCTCTATGGGCTATCCAGCCCAGAATTCTTTAGGGCTGTCCAGCACATATCCTATATAGGGGCTACTCCAGCCCATATGTGGGGCTATCCAGCCCAGAATTCTTTAGGGCTGTCCAGCCCATATCCTATGTAGGGGCTACTCCAGCCCATGTGTGGGGCTATCCAGCCCACAATTCTTTGAAACTGTCCAGCCCACAGCCCAAAACCAAACACTCAAGCTTGTTTTTCCACCATTCCTTTGTTGGCTATCCAGACACCTTCTTCTCTTTCCAAGCTTTGACTTCACCAAAGCTTTTGCCTTTCTCAAACATCCTCTTCATCTGCACAGCCAAACTCTTCGAATCTTCAAATCCATGGGGGGAGACCACCTGGATAAGCTGCCTGCCATTCTTGATTCTCAAAGCGCATGAGCCCAGCTTCTGGTAGGGCATCACCTTGAGCTCCTCAGTCACCTTGTAATCATCAGGAAAGGGCTCATGCTTATGTTTGCCTGTGCTTTTAGAGGCTGGCTTCTTCACCAGGTCTGCAGCAGGTCTCTTGAATCCTTTGCTTTGGGCAACCTTTTCCCTCAGTACTGCTTTTCTGGCTGGCACAGGTGCAGACTTCTTGGCTGAATTCAGCAAGGAGTTCTCCCCATCAGTCTGGGTGGCTGGGATGTCTAAGGCCTGCAGGGCACTCCAAGTCTCACTTGACCCTGAAGAAGTGGCAGGGCTGGCAGCTCTCTTCTTAGCTTTCTTCTTGGGGCTTGGAATGGCAGCTGTCTCCTTTTCTTCAGTTTCCTTTTTTTGTGAGCTGCGCCTGGTTGATTCCACATCATGTTTGTTTCTATGGTTCACCAAAGCTCTGATGGCTTCCAACTTCTCCACCTGATAAGAATTCAGCTTGGCGCAGGCCTCAGCAAACTTTGTGTTGTCTCTGGAGATCCTCCTTGCATGGTTGCAAACCACAAGGACAGCATCTGCCAAATTCTTGGGAACATTTGCATGTTCTGAAATTGGCCACTTGTCTTTCACTGCAGGGTGCATCTGCAAGACCTGCATGAAGCAAGCCTTCAAGCTGGAGTATTTGAACTCTAAGGTGGGTGACACCTTTCCAAGGTCGACCAGAAGGTGCGCAACATCTCCCAGAGGCCCACCTCTTACAGCTTGACTTGCATCCATTGACAGGTATGGCCCCATTGCAAAGGCAGCTGCCTCACCAACCTTCTTGACATGGCTCATGCAGACATCGAGCAGATGCTCTTCATCTATTTGAGGCACAGGTGTCCTCCTGGCTCCACCCCTTTTCTTTGACATGGTGAAATGCCTGCAAGCAAGTAAATAGCTTCAGCCCAGGGCTGTCCAGCCCAAAGGCAACCAATAACCACAGGGTGTCCAGGCAACAACAAACACAGGGCTGCCCAGCCCAAAGCCAGCAACAACCCTGTAGGGCCCCAGGGGCTGTCCAGCCCAAAGCCAGCAAAAACTCAGGGCTGTCCAGCCCAAAGCCAACAAAAAACACAGGGCTGTCCAGCCCAAAGCCAACAAGAAACACAGGGCTGTCCAGCCCAAAGCCAACAAGAAACACAGGGCTGTCCAGCCCAAAGCCAGCAACAAAACACAGGGCTGTCCAGCCCAAAGCCAGCAAAAAACACAGGGCTGTCCAGCCCAAAGCCAGCAAAAAACACAGGGCTGTCCAGCCCAAAGTCAGCAACAAAACACAGGGCTGTCCAGCCCAAAGCCAACCAAAACAACACAGGGCTGTCCAGCCCAAGGCCAGCAACAAAACACAGGGCTGTCCAGCCCAAAGCCAACAAAAACAACACAGGGCTGTCCAGCCCAAAGCCAACAAAAACAACACAGGGCTGTCCAGCCCAAAGCCAGCAACAAAACACAGGGCTGTCCAGCCCAAAGCCAACAAAAAAACACAGGGCTGTCCAGCCCAAAGCCAGCCAAAAGACACAGGGCTGCCCAGCCCAAAGTCAGTAACAAAACACAG
>JAOBYK010510899.1:0-15328 GCA_025434845.1 Phenganax subtilis
ATGAGAGCGTGACCTGTGGCGTGACCTTCACTACAGCACAATTTCATTGGCTAATCAAACACAACAGATACACGTCATGGAAATCGAAATCTCGCTCGGGTTCGCACTTCGCAGCGAGCGAACGAGCGTGGAAAATGACGTCTGGGTTCGCAGACTAGCCGAGTACCAAATCGTCCCAAATTCCTCTCATACATCACTAATCAATGTATTTGCCCAAAAAAACTTATATTATAAAGATTATAAAAATACGTTTTAAAGTTTCTGAAGGTTTTACAAATGCAGTAGTGGGGGGCCGTTTGAACGAAAAATATAGCTGACATTTTCTGGTTTTAGATGGATGAACTTCGTAGTTCAGTGTCAATGTACCTCAGTGATATTTCAAGCGTTTTAAACCGAGTTCCGCGACAACTGTTGCTAATATTTAAGACCAACGACCTCTTACGAAGCATTGACCATCAACTTCAGACTAACGAAGCCTCCAGATCGTTTGTAACTATGTCAAAATGTTGTGCTGAAGCTGTTGCCAAGTATGAGCTAAAATCATCGCGCAGTTGGTGGCAGTATTTTAAGGTGTATTACCGCTGGTCAGTAGATAGCGCCCGCATTGCTTTGTATCAAATTAGTGTCCAGGACTATTCAATTTCATCTGAGGTTCTTGCTTCTGTTGCAACGAATTTTCTAAGCTTGCTAGCCATTTCAATACTATTTAGTGCCAGTTGACGAATAACGTTGTCAGGATTTAAAATATCGACTGCATTTTGCGAAATAATCTGCTTGAAGCTTAAATTAAAACATACTTTATATTCATTGGTATACTGTATAGGGAAATATATTTATTTATTCTGCTGGATTTCAACATGTTTGTGATAAAACGTATTTTAGTCTTGCACCTTGTAATCTATCTAATCATACGGAACAGTAGATTCCCTGGAAATAACCAACAGCTGGTGTTTTGATATCAAAAGACCATTTCCTACATTCAAGGTTAATTCCTTCCGACAGCGATTAAACCCTGTTTTAATTACTCCTTGTTCTGTACGTTAGCGTCACTTTTAAAAGAAAAAACCTTTATGAAACCTGGCGAAATTGCACAAAAATTTATCTGATTTTAGTCACTTGGCGTTGAGTTTTGCAGGAAATGAACTCGTAACTAATGTCAATGTAGAATATGAGAAGTTGCATAACATGACAATTTGTTCAGCATGAGTTCGCTATGAACCGCCCTGCTCAATTAAATTTTATCTGCCAGCTTATTTGCGTACCATCCCAACATGCGACAAGATAAAACACGTTGCGTCTTTCTTTTATGTTTTATACTTGAAGTTTCGAGCTTCAGTCTTTTTGATCTTCAAAATTCGTACGTTCAATTCGAGGGACTGCGCAATTGCACAGATGGTAAATTGGGAGTAAGTTTTCGTTGTAAAACATACGCGAAAACTGGTTTGTTGTTCTATGTTGACAATGAAGGCAATGGCGAGTATTTGAGCTTGTATCTTCGAAATGGGTTTCTGGTTTTGGAACTTGGCTATGGAGCTGGAAAATCTTATAAAACTCGCTCCAATGCGGTCATAAATGATGTACAATGGCACAAAATTGAAGTGGAATTAAACTTGTTTCACGCTGAGTATAAAATTGACAACACAACGCAGACAGTGTTCAACATCAGCAAGATACAGCTTACAAGTGATGTGTTTGTGGGTGGATTTCCCCACGACATGGACTTTTTCTTGTTGTCGCATGATACTATGGTATTCGAACAACGATTTCTGGGCTGTGTAGAAGACATGAAGTTTTCTATTGGGGATGAAAATCGCACGCGCGCTCAAGTTCTCAAATCGTCTGGAATGGACTCGGAATGTAAAGATGCATGTAAAGCCGGCAATCCTTGTCAAAATTCTGGTGTTTGTGTGAACAAGTTTGCAATGACAGAATGTGAGTGTACAGAAACAGGACATTTTGGAAAGTTGTGTGAAAAAGGTATATGTATTAGTGTAGGTGATGAATGAATGGTATATGTTATGATAGTTCGATTACTTCGACACTCCGCATAACCAGTTTCGCACTCTTACAGAGTTGCCTATAGTCGGCATTTCATCGCCGCAGCATCGTGTTACTTTCGACGTTCCGTCGGCGTATGTCGTAGTAAGTCCGGAAATGACTTCGATGTCGGTTCGTGTTCGTTCAAGTAAGGCTGACGGTGTATTTTTCTACACGACGTATAACGGCGATTACGTCGTACTTGAATTGACCAGTGGGAAAATAGCCGCGTCTGTAAACTTGGGTTCTGGAAGTATTACCATAGCAACGAAGAATGACGCATACAACGACAACCAATGGCATCACGTGAGATTGGAACGGACGAAACGATTGGTTAATATGACTGTGGATAATTTGGATAGTTCAAATGGTGAAACTCCAGGTCTCTTTGATAAATTTCATTTTCCTGATAAGAAGACAAGTTTTGTTATTGGTGGGCTAGCGTATGAAAATAAAACAAAGCTGAAATCTCTGAGTCAGACAAAATTCACCGGTTGCTTGCAAGAACTAGTATTCAACGGCTATGACTTGTTTTCGAAGTTTAACACAACCAAAGAAGTTGTCTCGACGGGGAAATTTAGAAAAACCTGTCCAGAAATGCCAGTTGATGCTCGAACAACGAGTAAGACTGATATTCCAAATGCAACAACTAAAACACCGCCGGCTGTTTACTCGGTCACTTCACCTTCCAAAGCTACTCAGACGCTCCCTTGCATTTTTTTGGGAATTCCTTGTAAAGCTACGACCGCTAGCATGCCTTCATCGCAGGCGCATGTTGTGACATCAACACATTCATCCGTTGATCCAACCTCTCATCTTAGAACTCATTCAAGCATTGACCAATCAAACACCGGCATGAACGGTCGTAACCAAACTACGATTGGCCTTAAGATCTCAAAACCTACAATCCACCGAACATCTCAGAGGACCTCTGATGATGTGAAAAGTACAGAGTTCCCTGCCACAGAAAAAGCTACAGAAGCAAATGACGTGGGTCAAATAACAGGAGAAGTGATCATGGCGAGTCGCAATGAGCGAAGTGAAGGTGATTTCACCATTTGGTTTATTTTAGCAGCACTTGTTGGGTTAGTCGCATTCGTTTTAGCCATTTTGATCATTGTGAAAGTGAACTCAACAAATAAAAAGAGATATGCAGTGAAAGGAAAGAAATATAAAAAAGATTATTGGGAGGACACTGGCACATTTCAACAATCTACCGAGTCCAAGTTACTCGTCTGATAACTTGTATATAAGGGAGTATTACATGGAACGGCATATGTTACGCACAAAAAATCCTGACTACTTTTCAGTTTATTCATTTCACAATCATGGACAATTCTAATTAATACCAATAACTAATCTTCCAGTTTCGAAAACTGAAAAAATATGTATATACTAACAATGGCACGGACATAAAACTCAACTAAATTGACTAGTTCTTTTCCATAACTGCTAAACCTTTGCCTTTATCCCGCTTATTCAAGCGCTTTTATTCTGCGTTGAAATCGATCAGTAGGAACTCGAATTGTCGTTACCCAGTAATGCTTATCGCTCATAAGTTGGGTGAACTTTTTCAAATCATTTGCTGCCACGGCACGTTGAATCTTTCGTCGAGTCGTCGGCGTGTAATCGCCACGGTATCGTAAATCCACGACGATGTCTTTGATTTTCCTGTTCAGTCCGTTCCAGTCCGTTGCGCCGTAAGCTTTCTGAACATCAGCTTTGGTTGCTAAGCGTTTTGCGTCCCTCTCTATCTCATCGTAAGCGATGTAAAACAGTGACTCTTGTTGTTCTGGCGTTATGGTAAAACCTTGCAGCTTATTTTTCTGAAAAAGAAAATTAGATTTAAATGTGTTCGCATGAAAAAAATGTTATACTTTGGACTTTTGTCACGTGTTCAAAAAGATTAAAAAATTTTGTCAAGTCTGGAAACCGTATCTTCTATTCTCCATTTCCAACGACTGCTTCAGTTGGAAATTTGTGACGAGTTTGGTCATTCATATTAAACTTTTGAACTTTTATAAAAGCAAGAAAACCTTAGTACTTAGTGGATTGAAACTAAGTTCACATCGTTTTCATGATATAATTCAACGAAAACTTCTAAGTGCTTTACCTCAATAAAATCTTTAGCCTGCTTTCCCTTCAGTCCCACTGCGCCTAAGAATTTACGCGCATCGCTTGCTTTCAGTCCACTTCTAGTTAGATCTCTGTACACAGAAGAGCTGCTTCTTTCTTTGAGATCATATCCTCGGCCGAGCGTCAAGCCCGAAGAGGAGCTTGGAACATGAGGTTTGCGACTAAAGTATCTACTATTTGGGTCGTCGTTGCCTTCGGAATCAAACGTGACTTGACCGTATTTTACCTTTAAATTTCCTGTGAACAGTTGAGATATTACAGTTGCTGTGGTTTTATTCGTTATAGGAACAGAAACAGATGTGAAATTCACTGTAGGCAGAGCAGACTGCACTCAGACGGATATTGCCAATGGTGATAAAAATCTTTAATGGGGGTTAAAGATCGTTTCATACACTTACCAGCCAGCGAGTCTTTACAAATATACAACACTACCAAGAAACATAACTGAGTGCTTAACATCTTCATGTTGGATCCGTAAACAGCCGACTAGATTGTCGTTTGGTATAGTGAAATGCTATTTTCACGCTTACTTATACCAAGTGGCTGTAGTTCCCTGCTGGTCGAGTTGATGTCATTCCCCGTTCTCTGAGTTGTACGATTCAGCGCCAAGCAACACTTCCGTCTTTCATTGAATAAATGGCAATAAATCACAGCTAAGGCACTTCTAAATGATGAGTAATCGTTCATCATTTATGCAAAGTCATTGAATACTGGGAAAAAGTCTGCGAAAACAAAAAATGTTCTGAAAAACAGCGAGGAAAGTAGTTCCTTCCCGTGGAATTATACGGAGAAGTTTCATCAAAATTGCAGTTGAGCAGGATGTAAATTTTTTTACGCGATATATTTTACACTAACGTCAGCACAGGATCTACGGCTTTCCGGTATTGATAATTAATTTTTCCTGTTTTTACTTTCATCACTAGAGCTTTGTATTTTTCTATTTTTCATGGCATTTTGGGCCATATATCGTTGTTATCCGCTCGAAAATTTGAATTACTCCCATGCTTTGCTACCCCTGTCCTTCTCTACAGCAATGAGGAATATCATGGGTGGGAAATTGCAAGTGTACCTGCGTGGTTACATTTCTTTGGTACTGTACTTCCTTGAGACGAGAAAGTGCGCTTAGTACCACTTATGTACCTATTTTTACGATCTAAAAGCCTTCTAATCGTTCAGTAATCGGATAGTAACCGGAGAGTAATCGGATATAATCGGAACCTCTCGGCGTTTCAACTTGAACTTTATAAAGATCAATATGGTGGAAAATCATGATGTTGTTTACCTCGTTTGAAACAAAATCGCGCTGGAAAAACGGCGCTTTGTAAGCGAAGATGGCAACAAATGGTTGCACTAGCGATCATTTTGTCCACCACAATGTTCAAAACGGTGAGAAAGGCATGCATTTGTGCAAATTCGTAGCTTGTAATTGCGTGTCGCAGCGATATTGCTGTGGCTATTTCGGTTGGTAATTTGTCATTATTTAGATACTCATTTTGCGTATTATTTTAGCTAATTTGACTGGACATGCTGAGAAGGTTGGCGTGGATAGTTTTGATCTGTTAAAGGTTTTGGGAACAGGAGGTATTATGAATCAAATACTATATTAGAAAATGTGTTCATTTTGCGATTTCGCATACTCAGTCATTTGGGTAATTTTGCGTCTTTGTGTATATTATTTCAACCCGTTTCCTACTTTGCTTTTAGCGTACGGGAAGGTGTATTTAGTGAAGAAGAAAGATGGTTTTTACAAGGGAAAACTATTTGCCATGAAAGTTTTAAAGAAAGCGACAATTGTGCAAAAAGCGAAAACGACAGAACACACGATGACGGAACGGCAGGTTTTAGAAGCAGTGCGAAGTTGTCCTTTTCTCGTAACGTTGCATTGGGCTTTCCAAACCGATTCTCAACTTCATTTAGTGATGGGTAAGGCTTGCAAATATTGGAGCAATCTGTATTATGTATAGTAGTTTAATATACACAATTATTGTATTGTATTTTCTCAATTTGTTTACTTTACTTGTCAGACGTTGTTATTAAATTTGTGACAAGCGTCATTGAAAACTTCGAAATTATAGCTCTTTAACTGATATTGTTTCTACTGCCTGAAAACGACCTGTTTTTAACAAAACTAAACCTTTCTAAACCAGCTTTTAAAAAACAGAAACTGTTGTTGTTTTTGAAGGTGTTTTATGCCCAAAATATTGACAGATTTACGTTGAAAAAGACAATTTTTGCCAAGTAAAGTTCGCTCGTTTTGACTTGTCGCCAACAATATTACGTCTAAATTTTTCTAAGAAGCGACTTATATGGAAGAAAAACTCACAAAAATAATAATAATACAAAACTAAATTGTCAAAATGAATATATACCAATCCAGTAGTACAAAAATGAAAATAAATATTATTTCACGTTTGTAAATTTTAGACTACGTTAATGGAGGAGAACTATTCACTCATTTATATCAGCGAGACAAGTTCGACGAGGACGAAGCGAAGATATATATTGCTGAAATTATCATAGCTATTGACCATCTGCACAAGGTTTGATAAAAACTTGTTTATTTTTACCTTGCTATTGTTTTTCGTGCCTTGGTGGCAACTATTAAACGCCAAAGTGTCCTGTATTTATGTGCTAGATATTTTTAAAAAACACAGTTATAACGTTGAGTATATACTTAAAGTTGTGGAAGACTGCGTTTGTATGGAATGCAGTGTTTTTGTTGATTAATTTTAGAAGAGTTTGACTAAAAATATATCTATTATGATTGTTTATTGACATTTTCAACAGCTGGGTATCATCTATAGAGATATCAAATTGGAAAACATCCTTCTTGATTCCAAAGGACACGTTGTTTTGACTGATTTTGGATTAAGTAAAGATTTTAATCCTTCAGATGAGGTGAAGATTTGTTGCAAATTACAGATAATTGATACATTGAGAAATATTGGATATTAATAGGTTGCAGCTTTGATAGGTTGGGAGCGGGGGGGGGGGGGGGGGGGGTAAACTCTCAGTGTTATTGGGTTGATACTTTGCCCATGTCTGCATTGTACTACTTTACTACCCAAGCAATCCTATTTGTTTGTGTGTGTAACATAAAGCTATATCTGAGAATTGTCTTCTAATGCAATCACCTTTGGTCATTTGATTTTCAGCTCAAAAGAACCTATTCATTTTGTGGCACAATTGAGTACATGGCTCCAGAACTTGTAAATGGGAATGACAATGGACACGATAAGGTTAATAATGATGCTGATATAGGTTATTTACGAGAGTTTTTCTTGTGACAAAGTATAATTTTGCATCCTCAGGCTGTTGATTGGTGGAGCCTTGGAGTTCTTATGTATGAGCTTCTGACCGGAGCCTCACCTTTCACCATTGATGGGGAGAAGAACAGTCAGTCACAGATTTCCAAGTATGTTACCAATAGGCTTCATTATTCAAGCTTTCTACCACAAATGGCTTCACTCTCTCACTTGTTTTTAGACGTATCACAAACAAAGAACCACCCATACCATCATCCTTCTCACGAGATGCAAAAGACTTGGTTTTAAGGTTGCTTTGCAAAAATCCTTTGAGAAGAATAGGCAGTGGTCCATTAGGTGCGGAGGAAATCAAAAGACACAACTTTTTTAAGGTTTGAACTTTGAAGTTAGAGCAACTTCCTTGAAGGCCGAGCAATGACAAGGACCATTTTGCGCAAAAAAAGACTTGTTCTGAATTTTTAAAAAATTCAAGAAATTGTCATTGGCAAAATCGTATCAGTCAGTATCTACAGTTATTAATACATTTTATATTTTTATACTGTACATTGTTCTTATTTTTAGTATTTAAACTGGGACGATGTGAATCAAAGAAAAGTTCCAGCTCCATTTATTCCTCATATCATGAACGAAATGGATGTCAGTAATTTCTCGACTGAGTTTACAGGAATGAGTCCACATTATTCACCAGCTGTTGTACCCAATGTAACCGACCCAGTTTTTAGGGTAAAGTTTGTTTTTCAAAGCAAAAATATGTTGAAATTTCTTTGTCATAAAATGGTCTTTAAAACTGGTCCAAAATTGTTGAAGCTTGCATGTTTCTTGAAAATTCCTAGGGCTATTCCTATGTAGCGCCATCTATAATTTATGGTGAAGCAACAACTCCAGATGATTGTTTAAAGACTCCATACGAGAGTCGAAACCTTTCTGCTGGAATTAGACAAGCATCTTTTTTCGAAGAATCACCATTTTTTCAAAATTACATGGTCACAGATGAAATCCTGGGGGATGGAAGTTTTTCAACGTGCAGGTAGCAAATGGATTTTCTCCTGTTGTGTAATGTTTAACATTCCGTATGTACTTCTGTTTACACAATATTAGTTTGCATGGAACGCCTAAAAATTGCACCTGCCGTATTTCCTCTATTTACCCCGCTGGGGCTTATTTTTTGCTAGCTTTTAAGTGGGAGGCTCATTAGAGGTTGGGGGGGGCTAAATAAGAGGGTGGGGGCTTAAATAAATTTTTTCCTGAAATTGATACCATAAATGTACTAATTTACCAACAGATGCATCTATAGCAATTTTTATTTTTTAAATTACCCAATCCAGTACATTCATAATTTGTTATCATTCCATGCAGAGATTGACTTTCTGTTGATTTCTTTATCTATATAAAGGGTGGGGACTTATTTTCTTTTGCTTGGTTTCTATGTGGGGGCTAATTAGAACCAGGGAGGGGGGTAAATAGAGGCTGGGGGCTAAGTAGAGGAAATAAGGTAATAGTCTTGTGTAGATGTCAAGGGAAATCTTACCTTTTTCTAGAAAATGTATCAACCTGAAGACTGGTCTTCATTATGCTGTTAAAGTGATCAGTAAAAGACGTGATCGAATTCAGGAAGTGCAGTCCCTAAGAATGTGCCAAGGGCATCCTAATATTGTTGGTATTCATGAAGTCTATCAAGATGGAGTAAGCAGTATTGTATGAATTTTCATTGACTAGAATGTTTGAGCTAGAGACAATTGGGTTTTTTTTTTTAGTTACACGTCTATCTTGTGTTAGAGTATTTACAAGGTGGTGAGCTGTTTGATAGAATTCGAGAAAAAAGGAATTTTACCGAGGCTGAAGCAAGTGTACTCATGAGAAAGATTGTCTCAGCAGTTGCTTATATGCACTCAAGAGGTGTAGTTCATAGAGACATTAAACCAGAGGTATGGTACATCGATTGGATTGTTTGTGTGCTTCAGGTGTGCTTGCACTGATGTATACTGTGCCGAAAATACACTCTAGAGGCCGGTTGTTCAAAAGTTGAATAGCGCTATCCACTGGATAGTGAATTTTTCAACGTTCATAAAATCGGACAAAAAATGCCGAAATTTCTATAAATATCAATAAATAATTAAAAATATCAGTCGCACTTCTATGTCATAACGATCAATGGAAAATTTTACAAAGTTTATAAAAAATCACTATCCAGTGGATAGCGCTATCCGCCTTTCGAACAACCGACCCCAGTTGATCTGAAATCACGAGAAAAAACTGGGACTTGACGATTTGTTATCAAATAAAATCCATTTTTCGTTTAAAAAAGTTATCTCACAAAGTACATTGTATTTTGTTCCCAAATCTGCAAAGGATTGTCTTTCTTACCACCGAACATATTTACGCAGTTTCGACTAATTTATAAAGGAAAAAAAGAAAGAAAAGTGATTGCATACAGCAAAACGAATTTGTACTCTGTCGCTCGTTCCAGTCTCTTTCCTCACAGTCAGATTACCTTGCTGTACAACGGGTAACCTAACTCCATCGTTCATAATGCTTTATACCTAAAAGATTTCAATGTTCTTTCCTGTTAGAACTTACTATTCGTGGACCATTCCGAAGACGCAGAGATTAAGATCATTGATTTTGGTTTTGCCAAAGTGAAAGCTGTCAATCAACTTCTTCAAACACCATGTTTTACGCTGCATTATGCCGCCCCTGAAGTACTCGCTCAGACGACAAAACAAGGTGGATATGATGAAGCTTGTGATCTCTGGAGTCTTGGAGTAATTTTGGTAAAAAAGTGGAAAATGATATTGCTTTGAAGCACTTATATTGTATCGAGCCAAAAAACGCTTGGAGATTGCGCACCGTCGTCAATGTGTTTTTTTCTCGAATTGTGGATCTGACTTGCATTTATAATTGTGGTTACCGTTGAGTGAAATCTTTCGCTTTTCAGAAATAGTTTTCTCCTAATGACTATCAGAACAAGAGCGGGTAGAGTATCGGCTAGTAAATAGAAACCCGCTGTTACTGGTTTCAATTCATTAGCAAACATTCTGAAATCGACATTTTCTTAAGTAGCAAACTTATTCCTGGCATAAATATTTCCACGAAAAGGTATTTTCATCGAGAAAGTAAAGATAAGATTCATTTCGTTCTAGTACACGATGTTGTCTGGTCAAGTACCGTTTCAAAGAAGCGGTAGTCCAAGTAACACTGCGGCGAATATCATGACGCGAATCAAGAGGGGAGATTTTGAATTTGAAGGACAGCAATGGAGTGCTGTGTCGCAGCAAGCCAGGGATTTAATTCAAGGTACAGCGCAGTGTTTAAATTATTATGTTTCGTGCTCGGAAGACAGAGATGAATTTCTGTCATTTTCTCTTGCCATTTCAGGCTTGCTAACAGTCAATCCTATTGAACGGCTCACAATCAATGAAGTCCAGAACCACGATTGGCTATCCAGTGGCCGAGATATACCGACCACGCCTCTGATGACACCAGGTATTTTAGGTCGAGGGACAAAACGTACTTTTGTTGAAAGTGCCTTAAACGCGGCTTACAGCGCTTTTCACAAAGCTACTAGGGAGGGCTTTGCTTTGCAAGCTGTTGAACAAGCACCCTTGGCGAAACGAAGAAAGCAAAAAAAGACTACATCTGAGGGACGAAGGTCTACGAACTGCAGTTCGGAAAGCTCGTGTAGCGATATCAACGATAACCGAAAATTTCCCGAGGAAAAAGTTTTTGAGGAAAAAATTTCCGAGGTGAAATTTTCTGTGGGTAAATTTCCTGAAATCGATGCATCACAATCATAGGTGAATTTTGTTATTTCTCAAGGAAGAAAATTGTTTTAAATTGTACATATTATCATAGAAATAAGTTATATAGTTCATAGCGTTGAAAATTCTGGCAAACATACATGAAATAACTATCACGCTAAAACCAAATCCATACAGGGAAGTATATTAATTGGTCGTCCAAAGGTTTATAAGACTTTTAGGTAAACATTTTCATTGATCGAAATTTTTAAAATAGATATTTCATGTATTAAAGAGCAACATTCAAAATAGAGAGAACAATAGTCTATTATTTAAGGTAGCCAATCAGGAACCATATTTTTGCCATGTGATTTCTGCTGTGGGGGATTGATCACAATTTTCGACCAGTGCATTTCAGGATTTTTTACAAGTCTTGGTGAAAAGGACATCAATTTCAAAGAACTATGTTCTGGCATGTACAATGATTTATGCCAACTGTACAAAATAGCAACTTTAGTCAAAATCTACAAAAATAGCTTCATGTCCTGTGGCTTTTACAAACTTTTTAAAATCATCAGGCGTCAACCCTGTGGAGGCTGAATTCACCATTGGATGAAAAAAGCAACGTTCATGTCCACCATTAAAAAATCCTGAATCCAAGATCATTTTGACCTCTCCTGCTTGATCATTGAAGATTGCTAGGGGGGTTACACATCCTTGGCTTACACCTAGTTTCTCTTGCAAAATGGCCTCATCTGCAAACCTCAACCCCCCTGGAGCACCAACTTTTTTTGCTATGTCCTTCAGATCAATTTCTCGGTCATGCAAAGTTGTCAGTAACCAGAGACGTTTCTTCTTATCTCTCAAGAACAGGTTTTTGCCAACTGCACCTTTGATATCTTTTAGATATTCCATCATTGTTTCCACTGTGAATACTTCGGGGTGTTCAACAGTTTCTGTTAAAATACCTTCTTTCTCTAGGAGAGCCATTAACTCCTCTCGACCTCCAGGCATTTTAAAATAATTTAAAGTAAATTTCTTTTAAACTTGAAGAAAAAATAATGAAGCATCCACTGGAAGCAGCTCGTCACAACGCACCAATGTATCGTTCAAAAGTAGATTCTGCATTCTTCGCGAAGCGAGCCAATCACGTTGCTAAGATTTATTTTCCTCATGCAGCATTCCGCCTAGTAGAAAATGGGCTTTTGTTTTAATCAGCAATACTATTAAAAGGAATATTTAGAGGGTTGTTGGTACACTGCTGATTTAATTTTTTCTGGTAAAAGTGAAAAATAATTATAAAAATTTTATTCCACTTTTTCTTTTACTTTTTCTTTTTTGCTCCAATAACTTTATTATTTGCCTTTTAGGAGATGACATTTTAGACATGTGCTTTATTTCAAAGGGAGATCCAAAAAACAAAATGGCGCTTGGCGAGGAGTGAGCTAACTTTAGAGAATTCTTTATCGTTGTTTTACGCTGTTTTCATCATGTAATTGATCTGAAAAATAGTTTCTTTGTGAGGAAATTGTTTTCTTTAGCTTTTCAAAACTATGCGGTACCTATTCCGCGTTTGGAAACGACTGAAGTGGACTGAAAAAGTATGTGGTTTTCAACCTTACGTCTTTCAAGCGTGCGATTCCAGCTATTATTTTGCCTCATAACTTTCCATTTCTTTTTTTAGTAATATGTATTTTTAATCCACAGGTTTTGCAGCATGCAAGGTTTTTAAGAAATGCAAATTTGGTTCAATATCATTCAGCAAGAATTGGTTTAAGTTGGTTTGCTTTAACGAAGAGATGTTTATCCATGAAGCACAATGTGCGTGTGAGAATAGCAATCATGTAACAGCTGAATGTCACTGTTGTGTGTTTTCCTACGAGTAAATGTTTGAATTCTTCGAACAAACTTACTATGTATGGACAACTTGTCTTAAACATGATGCACTTTTTTCAGAGCAAGCCAGAGATCTTGATTGATTCATCATTTACCATCATGGAGTTGGCAAAACATGCTGGCGTACCCATTGGTAAGTTGTCGTTTGTAATATTTTTTGCGACATTACTTGAGCGGACTGGCAGTAGACACAAGGCTAGAGATCAGGGAATAGTTATGGGAGGTGAACTTATTGTAGTCAAACTTATTTGACATGAATCTACTCATTATTCTTTGATGAAAAAACCCATTTATGAAATTTCCAGATGAAATCACAAGGCTTGCTCGAGACGTGGGTGAAAAAATTGACCGAGGAGCTAGAACAGGTGCAGAGTCCAGCTTATATGCAATCTAATATATATACTTGTGTATTTTATAAAACTGTGTACATGGCATTACTTTAACATTATGTGTTTTTCCTTTCATCTACTGTTTCCTTATCTTTTTCCTGCAGTTCTTAAACCAGAAACAGCAGAACTGCTTCTGTTGGAGTATGGATTACCAGCAAAAATTGTTGAGCAAGCTCATGATATATCTCCAAGGTAGACTATGTACTTTGAATTGACATGCAGACTGAGGAAGTGGCATGCAAACTCCATAAATGCAATTAAACATTGACAATATTTCATAAACATAAAACAATCATGATTGTTTTTAAGACCACCTTGCACGGACAAAAGTTCTCTGAAATCACGTGCTCCCGTAGTAACAATCATGGGTCATGTTGATCATGGAAAAACAACGTTATTGGACACCTTAAGAAAGACATCAGTTGCGGCAGGCGAGGCTGGTGGGATCACTCAGCATATTGGAGCGTTTTCAGGTTTGCTAGAACTGGCTATTGACCCATTGACAAGCAATACACTCCAGTGCCTCAAACATTCCAGACAGAAACCTTGTATCTGCACTCTCCAAAATCAACTATTTGTATTATTATGTTCTGTTCAACTTATAATTTGCCTTTTTAATTTTCTTATAGTGAAAGTGCCCAATTTATCTAACATTACGTTCATTGATACTCCTGGTCATGGTGCATTTGAGACAATGCGTGCACGTGGGGCCCATGTGACTGATGTCATTGTATTGGTAGTAGCTGCAGATGATGGTGTTATGCCACAAACTATTGAATGTATCAACCATGCTAACAATGCCAATGGTAAATTTTAGCTCTCAGTCAATGGAAATCTTTTCCAAAAATTAACTGACTGCAAACTCAAAAACTTCCCTCATGAGCTGTGATTTTATGCCTTGAATATCCACCTCACTTGCTTTTTGTATTGAAGTTTGCTTTTGTTCTAATTTCTAGTTCCTGTGATTGTTGCAATTAATAAGATCGATAAGCCAAAAGTGAATCTGGTACGTGAAGTAAAGTTAGACTCTCAGATTTTTCACTTCAATGCAAGATATTAGAGGCAGAAGTGGACTCAAGCAATGGTGTTCTTTCACTCCTATATCTGATGCTATTAGTAGAGTTACATATATGAAATTTTCAGACTAAAGTCAAGAATGAACTTCTGAGCCATGGTCTACAATTGGAAGAGTTTGGTGGAGACATTCAAACTGTTGAAATATCTGCCTTGACTGTAGGTGTCATGTATAATGGTGCGTTAACTATGTCGTTTGTACAACTATGTCATTTGTTTCTGCAGGGTCTGAATCTTGAGCATCTTACAGAAGCAATCACAACTCATGCTGAAGTGGCTGGCTTACAAGCCGATTTCACAGGCTTGGCAGAAGGAGTTGTTTTAGAGTCCAAAGTTGAGAAAGGAAGAGGGTAAGTGTTAAAACTAAACAAAGCTTCAGAGAATACATAATCATTGACTGGATATTATTTTGTTTCAGAGCCATTGCAACAGTCCTTGTTCAGAGAGGTGTTTTGAAAAAAGGATCAGTGATAGTTGCTGGCACTTGTTCTGGTAAGGTATGTATTGTACAACATACGCTGTATAACGCCATCAACTATATAAGTTATTTCTATAATACTAAATAATGATAGTATTTTTAAAACAATTTTCTCTTTGCAATATAACGCAAATCACCTACGACTGCGATGCATCGATTTCAGGATTTCCTCAGCTTTTTTCGCCAAAATCTTTCATTAGCAGAAATGTTACTAGGAATGCAAAAATCTGCTAAAACATGCAGCTTATCCTCTGAATCCAGATTTTCAATGCTCGATTAGCGTTGGCCGTTAACCCAAGATTAAATTTAAAAATT
>JAOBYK010510899.1:17950-32681 GCA_025434845.1 Phenganax subtilis
ACGTTGGGAATTTTGTTTTCACTTAACACCTACGCTGAATTACGCATCTAGCTTCATTTCGTAAAGCACGTCTATTGAAATGATGACTGTTAAGGTGCTATTTCAAGTTTCTTTATGTTATTTAAGTGGGCAGTGGTATTTTGTAGAGCCAAAGAAAACATTTGTTCGACTTACGCATGTGCGATGTCATGACGCATGCTTATCAGCATGGGTTCCATGTGTTTACAGATTGCTAGCCAACCTTTCAAATTTTGTTGAAAACAAATTCGCTCTGTAATGCAATAACTACCGTAACAAAGTTACGTAACTTTTCCTTTTGTAGCTACAAGGGCTTTTTTCCGCTATGCCCTATGATATTCTCAAATATTCTCCCAAAATATTCTAATGTTCTTTAATATTCTCTAATATATTGTGATGTTCTCAAACATTCTCTAATATTTTCTACTATTCTCTAATATTCTCTAATCTTACCTCATTTTGAATTTCAAATTACGTAACCAGTCGAGGTACCAGAAATGGAAAAATTATTGTCGAAAGGGAAACAATATACCTTAGTTTTGGTGAATTTCTTATCGATATGTTGAAAGCAATTAGGTATAGATGAGTAGAACTATAGTAATTAGAAGAGAAAGTAGAAGATAGTTTTAATGGAGTAGACGCAAGACCGAGAGACAAGGACTGAATTTGAAGAGAAAGGTTTGAGGTGTAAGAGAAAAATTTATAACATTTGACTGTTTTATTCTGTAAAGCAAATGATCTAGAATGCCTCAATTCTGGCACGAGTTAAATGGCGATTTGGATACCTATTTAAACTTATACAAATGTTTCGATGCGAACACAGTGAAATTATTTTCCACTTTTCTGCGCAAGCGACCACGATGTTTACTATTTTACCGTGGTTTAATCATTCACTAAAGCGAAAGGACCTCAAAATTATGAAAACAGGCGACAACACACCTTCACCTTCGATAAATGACGTCATGATGCATGTGGACTTGACTTCTCCTTTTACTCTCATAAAGATTGCAACTTCCGGGAATTGATCAAACTGGGCTAACGTGCGTGCGCGTTAGCTCCAAGTGAACTGAAAGGGCCTTTGATAAGCAACGAGTAAGCAATAAAACTTGTAAAGAAGTCATTGAATCATTTCAAAATTTGTGGACAAGGACAGCGTCTTATATTAAAGAAAACTGATGAAGGTTTGGGACTTTTTGGTGTGTGTTTGTTGTTTGTTTTTGCCTGCTTTGAAAGCGTCTTCTATTGACCAAAATCTCTGTTCGACAAATGAATCTTGGATTGATGCTCAAACACAACCTGAAGGAACTATCGTGTTCCCGTTATCTACGGAACGATGTAAAGTAAACATTCCCGCTAATGTGGACAGTGAAACTCAGCTAACTTTGGTAAACGTGCGTCGAGTACTACCCAATGAAAATTGCTTTGAAAATTATGTTAGAATTATCACTAAATTTCCATACGACAACACTTTGTATCAGTTTTGTAAAAGCGTAGGCAGTTGGGAAACTCTTAAGCTAAAGTCGACTATAACAATCACGTACAAAGCTTGGTTTCAAAATGAGATATCAAACGGCACAGAAATTCCCATTAGTGTTCAATACAAAAGAGTTGATATTTCAAGAAAAGGTTGTAGACATCTATTAACTGACAGAAGCGGAAGCTTTCAAACATTTGGTTACCCAATTTACCCCCAGCGTGGTGAATGCGAGTGGGTGATTACCATGGGCAAGGAGATGGGTATCTTGATTAAGTTTGAGATATTAAATGCTCAAAATTTAAACTGTGACGAAAGTTTCATTGAAGTTCGACAAGGGGAGAGTCACGAGGCACCCTCGTGGGTGAAGATATGTGATCCATCTCAAGCAAGACATAGGATAAAGTCGTCTGCATCGAAAATGTGGGTTCGAGTTAAATCATCATCTATGCAAGGAATTGGTTTTCTTGCTACATATAAATCTGAAGCATGTAGAGTGGTCTCTGCTTACAGGGAACTAAATTTTAAATCACCAGTTAAGAGTTTTTGCACAAAATGGAACCTAACAGCCCCACCAAGCCATATTGCAGCATTATCATTTCCACTAGTCGATCTGCCTAGCACAGAGAGTGCAATGTGTTCAGGAAATTTTATAGAAGTCTGGGATGGAAAGACCAAAACTGCTTACTGTAATTTCAAACATCTTCCAACAATAATTGTTTCAAAAGGACAAAAGTTGGTTGTTACATATCACTCGACAGATTTTGACCAACCAAGCACAAGTTACAGTTTTAGCGAGTTTCAAGCGAGTTTCACTTCGATACCTCCAAGCACTTTAAATACAGATTGTTTTGTTCAAGATAGAGATCTGAGTTTTAGATGCAATAATCAACAGGTGGTTCCATGTGCATGGCGCTGTGACAATGCTATGCAATGCGCAGATAATAGCGATGAAAACACTTGTCCTGACGTGGAAGCTAGATGGCATAAACTTCAATTATTTGTTATCGTAATGGGTTCCATTTGTGCATCTACAGTGATATTCTGTATTGGATTGGTTTGCTTTCGAAAGTGTATTATACATGAAGGATCGCATTCGTCAAGAAGTCGGCTTTTAAGTACAACAGATCAATCTCCCGTAACACCCAATGCAGATTTACCCAGCCCACCTCCTCGCTACTTTATGGACCGCAATGAAGAGGCACCTGCTATGGTTCTGCACGGGACATACTTCTTTGGTGATGAATTTTCTCAAAGTGGTATCCATTCAGCATCTCTATTTGGAATACCCCCACCCAGATATCAATCAACTGAGTCTCTTCATCAATTGAGCAATGAAACTCATAGTATATGGCAACGAGGGATGTCCAGTATACCTCTCGTACCAGCTGATGGTGAGCAAAATGAACTCAGTCGCCCTCCCGAGGAGGGACCTCCTGATTATAATAGTGTGACTGTAGACAAAGATGAACAAATCAACATTGAGACTCCAAACAATGAAGTGTCTTTGGAACCACCAGAAATATGTGAAGCAAACCTTTCGAATGATATTAGCACCGTAAACAATGAAATTTTTATTGAACTTCAAAGGCATGCACCGCAGAGCAACAGCTTGGAGCATGAACAAAATGTGAACGTGGTCGTCGGTATGACGAATGCTGGTGCGACGATAGATGTCTAGGGGAGGCGATGCATATTGACTTTTAGGGAGGCATTAAAACTTTCATTCTGACTATGTGATGCAAAGGATGACATCTCATACTAATAGGCAAAAATTGCTGACACATAACACACATAACGTAACACATAAAACAGCGTAGAATCAAGCGGTAGTTTTTAAGATTCATATTTTGTTCTTTTTGCGTGACATTTGCGCTGCCGTTGAAATTTTTCATGCAATATCACTTGACATTTGTGATTTCTACAAAAACATTTTCAAAAAATATATTTTCCATTTTGTTAGTAACACTGTATATTCACAAAATTTGTAATATAGTGTATATATAATATTCATATTTATAATTGTTCTTATTCAGCAATATCTAAGAAAAAAATCGACCAATATATTTTATATCCAAATAATTACTATTTATTTTTTAATGTTTGTGCAAGTCTCTCTACGTTGTCTCTGAGCAACAGCCTCGCACCAAGACCCCAGGGGTCCGATCGAGACTCGCTTTCTAGACTCAGGGGGTTTAAGCTACGCGTGATTTACAGCATGTATCTCTCTTTACACTATAATCTATAATATTTACAGTCAATACGTTTTACTTATATACCACTTCCTCCTACTTACTTGTGTCAATATTATACTTTATTAAATATTCAAATCGGATAAGCCTTCCATCTTGCTGTAAGGTCTTCTCTCAAGCATATTGTTTTCTAAGATAGATTTCATTGGTTAAACTACGATTCGTTTACTATAACCTCCAGAGCGCTCTTCTTTTCACTTTGTCGCTGGTAACGCACAGGTTTTCACAGCTGAGTTTCCCCCTTAGACAATGCGTGGCCTTGGTTTGGTTCTTCGAGATGTTTATACATGTTGTATACAGATTAGAACAGTTGTTGTGACAAGTAGTGAATGGGGTTGGCGTGGGAGACGTGTAGTGACTGGCAAACAATGAAGTAATTAAGACCAGAATAGCTAGAAATTTCTTGTTGTCCATCATCTGTAAAAACATACAGAAGTCGGTTAGGCACTTAATTAAAACATGATTCTAATTAATTATTGCTAAATTAGGTAATTAGAATAAAGTCGGCAATTAGAACGCTGTAATTAGTATAAGTTTAACAATTAGCATATTGTATTGAATAATAAGCTATAGCAATAGAAGGCGATAAATCGAAATTGAGATTGTACCACTAAACTTGCGAAAGAAGGGGTGACTCAAACTACGGTCCAAAAAGACCTTAAACTATTGTTAGCATGTTGCATTTGAAAACTTAAGTTGTAAGCTTGCCAAATTAAAATTTCGGATCTTGTGAAAAGATTTTTCTGTATTTGATTTATTCGTGTGATCTCAATGCTGTGGTTGGATTGATACTATGGTCTGAAGCGTGGAAGAATTTAAAAACGGTGGTATATACTCTCAGTTTTAGAAGTTAAAAAGATAACTAAGCATGATAGGGCCGTGGGATGTGTTATCGTTTACCAAACATCTTCGTTAGTCATGTGATAGAAAAAAGGTCGAATTGAACTCACTAAAATCTTTTTAATACCAAGGTAACATGCAAAAATCAATACGTTGCTGACAGCCAAAAGGCGAGCTTTGATAGGAAGGGTCGGCAAGCAGACTTCTAAAGTGCAGTTATTAAAAGAATGAACACCTTGTCTTTGTTGAACGGTAATCCTTAGACTAATCGGACTTTCACGGACTCAATGTCACGAATTTTTACACTCTAACACTTGTCAGTCCTAAATTTCCTGTGTTTTCATGGTGCAATATGGTCTGAGTCAATATATAGAAAAAAACCAGATTGACCAGCTAGTTTATTGAAAAGATGAAATGCAACATGGTGTATTGAGCCGAACGTAAATGTATATTTTGGTTACAAAAGTACTTTCGTTAGTCGAGATGCATTGTCAGACTGCGTCACGCAAATCTTAAAAACATTTTACGCGGAATAATATTATTGTTTTCTTAAAGCCTTAATCTTTATAAATATACCTTCACTTACCATAAGAATGTTAGTTTAACAGTGACAACTTGTTTTCTGGCTGACCTTTCTTCTCTCAGAAATATCGACGCAAATTCAGCGCTCTGACACCAAACTAGTATCACGGGATTCTGAACCACTGGGACGCGTTGCACCGTTTTTATACGCGTACGGCTTAAATTGCATGCCGGGAATAGCATATCGTCGATGACATTACCCTCATAGTCGTGCGCGCTCTGCGGGTGACGAATTTAAAGTACGTGGGATTACACACGGGTTTTGTGCTTGATAAGCATATCAAGCGATAAAAAGCGTATTAAAAGATTGATGGATTGAGAGCTCTATTGCAAGCTTCATGATGTCGACAGTTTTGAGTGTTCTAAGTGGATGCACAGTATGAATTGTTTTGTTTTTGCCTTCACGCTTTCTTGAAATGCGTTTAAAATAGATAGTGCGCACGATAATTATAGTTTTTATAAGGAAACAGTGTTTTCGGCACCGGAACGAGTTTTTCCATAGTTTCCATCCCACAAGAATGGGAATTTCACATTATTCACATGTTCATGATTCTCTGCGTTCCCGTAGTAACAAAACCATGTGATTTAGCATGGATAAGAACAAAATGTTTTCCCAGTTTTTACCCATAAACGCGAAAAATTCTAATTCTACTGTGATATATTTCTATAGCCATAGAAATCTCTTTTTTATAGCAACCAGGACTGGGATTATACAGTTGTCAAAACAAACTTTAAACTGAGTAGCAACGATAAAAAAATGCGTAAGATGAGATGTCTTTTCAAACTCTCAACATTATGAACTAATTGTATTAATGACCATGCACTTTAGCTTAACGCGATGTATTGATATCATATATGCATTACATAAACAATCGTGACTGATTTCTTAAAACCGGGATTTGCAGTTAAGGACAATATCAAGTGGGCAATATTATTCTAAAACTTTTGTTTATAGAGACGTAGTTAGTCGATTATTCCCTGTATTTCTGGTTATTGAGCTCATTTTCAGGCTATAATGGTTTCTTTCGGTTGGTTACATAAGTCGCACCACTCCCAAAAGACAATTAAAATATCGTTAGTCGTTCGACTGTCTAGCGTGCAATTTTGTCGAGTGAAGCAGTCATTATTAATCATAATTTGTCTTCCTATGTATTACTTTTCTGCTTAGTTCTCACGTTAATTATCATATAGGACAGTCTCATGCGGCATTGGAACATTCGTTCTTGCTCTTTCGACTGCAGCAAATTCGCGTCTAGTCGGCAATGTCTTGTCCACTCACCTCGTAAGATCTTCCGGAGTCTCACGAAGATTTGGGAAGGTGTGTCGAACCATCTAGTCATCCATCCGTAAATTCTCACCATCAATGTGGTTGCCGAAAAACTCTATTCATCTTTTGCAAAACGTTGTCTGCTTTTGCCGGTCAATGAATGATGTCCAATTTCGAAGCTCCTAACATATGCCCTTATAAAAGATGTCATTTTTAACACATATGTCTGAAAAAATCATGATTTGTATCATATTTAACACATTTGTGATGTTACTGTAGACTTCGGTGAGTAAGGTGTTTAAGATGATAAAAATTCTTTACGCGTACTTGACTTTTTTCACGTGTCGTCCCAGTGGCAGAGCTCGTGACACGAGGACTCGGATATATACATTTGATCAACCAAAATCTTCCACTGCATTCTTGAAAAGGTTAAAAGTTTTTTAACTAATGGAATTAGACTCAGATTCTGTGATTATCTTCATGCTGCGAACTAGAATTTAGGTAATGGGGTCAGGAACAAAGAAAGAGCAACATGAAATTAATTCGCGAAAACTTTTCGTTGTGCATGTAGCTATTGACTCTTGTCCTGGGGCCGGTTGTTCGAAGCGCGTTTAGCTTAAACGGTGGATAGGTTCAAAATAGAAATCGTATTTGTGTACTCCTTGAACAACGAAATTGAAAGTTTTTTTACTGAATACAATAATTATGCGTTTACCTATACTTTAACTACATAAGATTTGACTTGAAAGTTTTAGAAAATGCGTGGGAGTGTATTTGAATTATGACTTATCCACCGTTTAAGCTAAACGGCGGACGAACAACCGGCCCCTGGTTTAGGTTACTTTTAATAGAATCAACCATTACAGAAAATATAACTTGATTCATGTATACAAGTAATGAAGACTAGGTCAGTTCATGAGAAACAGTTATCTATCTCTTTGGCTCTTGTGTAGATGTGCACGTTTAAAGTTTTTTTTTTAATATCGTTTTTAAACTAGTGTCACATCATATAGGTAATCACACAAAAAAGCTTTCCATTTACGCTCTGTACATAATTTCAATTGCCAAGTTCAACTATCGATATTATGAACTGATGATTGGAAGTGTTGTATATTACTCCAACGTAATTACTATTTCGTTAACAAATGTCTAATTACAAATAGATTAATGACAGATTGGACAGTGTAACCACAGTTAATTATTGCAGCGCACATTAGAACCATTTAGCTTATCGCTTATCGCTATAAAATATAACGCACTTATTCGTGAAATAGTTTTTCGTGTTTGAAAAAAAAACAACTTGATTTTGTATAGTAGGCGTTTTAGGATAATTCGTCAAATAATAACGTTAGTCACGCTTTCCTCTCGTTATTATCATGAATAGAAAGGATTAGTTAGGGATTTAGATCTTTACACACGTTTATAGCCAAAAAACGATCTTTTAAGTGCTATTAACTCAGAAATGTTTGTTTAGTACATGTAATCTCGGATGTAATCCTTTACTAGTTTCTTCAGTGAAGAGATTGTAAGGTTCGTGAATAACCTAATGGACAATTGGGAGAAACTTTGACCAGAAATACCATAGGATTAATTTTAATAAATTAGATAGAAAATTGTTTCTTTGCGACGTGTATTTTAATCCAAGCCATAATCCTTCACTGGACTTGTATGGTGCTAAGGTCAAGAGAAGTGCATCTTTTAATATCTATTACAATTGTATTTTTCATGAAACTTACGTAGAGATAACGTTTTGTTTCCAAGATTTGTACGGAAAACGACTTGAAGTTTATAAGGAAAACAGAACGATGTCTCGGCTAGGTAAGAAAGTTCTAATCGATGTTCTAACAGGATATAGTGAGAGCTTGTAGGTGTGGCTACTTTGTTGCGGGCTTAATCTTGAAAAGTAGATTAGTTCGTGGAGTGCAATAACTTTCTCAACGTGTATTTTTAACCGTTACAAAATTTCAAACCTTTGATAAGCATTTGGCAGTAAATACTTAAGTGAGATATATGCTATTATGCTTTAACCAATTTACTTTGAGAGTTTTTGAACATGTCAAACTTGAAGTATCTTTTTGACTTGTTGATCCGTGATATAGAGTATCATGTTCAACCATACAGATACTTGTCAAATATGCTTCATTCTTCAAGTGTCTGCATGTTTTTAAGTATGTGCCTACGCAAGGGAGGCATTTTGACCAAAACAAGCTGATAACTCCTGACCTAGCCAAGAAGACAATGAGATTTTTTAAAATTACGTCGTTAAGGTCAGGTTAGCTATGCAAAACACGTTGAACAGAGGTCAAAGAATCGAATAGACATGCACGTTTTTGAATTAAGCTTCAAGTGAAATAACGGATATATATACATTCCTGATCCTTTGACGTTAGCATGGCTTCCACGCCATCTTCTTCCATCTTGGCATTAACTACTGCACAGTATATCACAATTATATTCTCAGACCTTGCTTCTTTGAAGTTTATCAAACTACCGTACTATCTCCTTTCATAATGACTGTCCATAATTTTTGTGATATATCTGGATGTTTTCTAATGATTTTGTGCCACTATGAAAAAGCAGTAAATCTTATGATATTACCTTGGCCTTTGATACAGTTCTCTATTATTCTAAGGGGTTTGCTTTGTTCCGGCTTAACATCTTCAAAGTACGCTGACTCAGGCCACTCACCCCACCTAAAGTGGTATTTAGAATCGACCATACTTGTAATGCCAACGGAGTTTAGTCGAAACCTGACATCCTGTATGACCACTTGAAAGAGATGTAATCCTATATTGGACACTCAGAACTGCACGGAACCATTTCCCGTTGAACTTCCGTCCTTCAGGTCTCGACAAACCAGTTTTCTCAATAAAGAAAATTCGGCGAAAATAAGACGTTCTCTTACGAAATATATCACACTTACTCCAAAATGACCTTCATAGTAACCATATTATAAGTATTACCATGTTAGTGTTATTATGTTGTGGATTTCGGTCATAGGTGTGATTTCATTGACCTCTAAAAACTTAACGAGAAATTGCTATCTCAAGCTTTGAACTGCATAGCAAGTCTAGTTTGATGAGTTGCTCTTGTTTCTCAGAAATTTCTAATCAAACCTAGTGAATCATTTAGTGTTTTAATTATTATCAAGATGACTCAATGATATCTTTGTGGGTCTCGAATCAAGACAGACTTGAAAGCCTCGAGAATAAGCTGAAGTTTATTCTAAAACACAGCATTCTTAAAGATGTACAAATTTGCATAAAAAGCATGAACACGAAGATAGAACAAAGACTTCAGTCAAGTTTCCAATCCATATTTCCAATTGCTACCTCTGTGGAGTTTGCACCTTTAACACGTTCACTTTAATGAGATTTTGACAAGTCCCGAAACCGCATCTCACAGTAATAAACCATGTTTTGTACAGTAACAATTGTTTATAACAAGATTACAATATGAGCAAGGTTATCTTACTGTTTACTGAAACAAGATTGTAGATTAGAAGATAATTATACAAGAACACTTATACTAGCAAATCCTATCCGTTAGATAATCAAATAGATTTAGGGAAATCTAGGAACATCTTGTTGTTTATACCATATAAAGCTAAGGAAATAACATAACATCACTTTTTGATGACAAATGTTACGACACAAAACATGCCCTCAACTTGAAAAATAACTCTAAAGTATGCAAAAAACAAAACAAATGTGGAATGTTATCAGAGGCAACTTTTTTTAAGGAAGAGAAGTTTAGATCCAACTTTTTTTCAAATTGGTTAATCCCTTACACAAAATTAATGACTCGAAAATAAGCGTAACTGAGTGATATGCATTAATAGATTCGGTTTGTTAATTGAAGAGCGATTACTTCAACCTTGGACAACATTCTAATTGAGACCAAGCAGTTCTTGGCATAAGATGTGATCTTGCTGTGAAAAAATGTTACCGTGTACGCGTTAATAAGTCAAGTACAGTTGCATGTTTTCACAATATAAAAACAACATTAAAACAAGATTTCTGTTTTGTTTTCTGATCTTTCTTGCTAGATTAGACTGTCTGTATTTAAAGTATTTTCACTTTTTGCTAGTTGACCAGAAATTTCTAATCAGGAACTAATGTGTTTTTGTGTGGGCGTTTTCTCGAAGTTTACCTGGCGGCCAAAATGTTGGCTAAAAACAAACTACCTGTTTTTGTATCCTAGTTTTATCTTGACATTCCCAGACTGATCTGAAAAAACAAGCTTATACGTAGAAAATTTGAAAGTTTGTGTGATGCATGGGTGGACTTTTTAGCATATTTAGCATAGAATACGGTGTTTGTCTCAAAACTATACCTGTTTTGAAATTTTGGACAAAAAGTTCAAAAAATATGAAGAAAATGTAGATACCCGATTCTTATACTCTAATTAGCATAAAATCCGTTCATCTCTTCACAACTTTATTACTTATTTAAGAAAACAAGACAATATGCTAGTGATAACAATAGGAATGTAGATGGCTTTTATTTAAAAAAAAACCCACCTCGGACAATGGACATTCCTAACAAAATGCAGTAGTGATTATTGATAAGTTTGTTAATAGATACATGAACTTCAAGAGAATTACAAATGTAATTATTCGTTTCCTCGCAAATATCATTCGTTAATACATTGACATGAACGTATAATTCTTCAATGATAATCTCGTAATCCGAGCACAATAGACTGCATTGTTCATTTGATGATGTCAATAGTTGAATGACTTGACAAAGTTTGCCACTTCATTATTAAGACGAACGGTTGTAGATACCAGCCATTGCTGAAAGATTTAATGGTTTCACATTCTTGAAACGAACGCTTGAAAAATCTGTAAAGATAACAGCAATTATACAGCTGTACTGATGGTTGGTGAAATGGGTTTCACTTTTAATACTCTGGACTTGATATTACTTTAATCTATACCTGTCAGTTCGGGACAGTTGCACATTTGTCGTAAAGCTAATGCCTACGAAACATAAAAAGATAGACTTTCAGTTAACTCTGATAAGAAGCTTTTAAATTAAGGTCAAGGTCTAAATAAAAAGGTTGGCAAAGTTCAAAACGTAGAAGAATGGCAGATGTTTTGGGTATGAATTTTTAATTCAACCGAAATCATCTTTATTCGTACCTCGGGCACAATAGTTTCTAAATTTTGTTCTCTATTCTTGTGAGAAGGGTGCGTTGACAACCACTCTACACTAGGAACCTTCTGAAGCTTTTCTAATTCGCCAAATTTGCGCCAAACTTTAGGACCTTTACGAATATCAAAACACGCCTAAATGAAGAAAACACGAAGGATTCACCCGTGAAATATGATTTGCTAGAAAATAATATAGTTTGTCACATATGGGTCGTTCTAATGTCAACGTACTTTCTTTACCTTAGCAGCAAAATAGAGGCCAACTCGATCCGCCTCCTCTTCTAGCGTGCGGGAATATGGCAAATTCCAGAATAGCTAAATTAATGAAAAATGTCAATTTAAAGATTACTTTAGATGAGAGAACAACAGATATTTCAGATGTCAGAGCTTCCTCCTGTCCTTATCCCGTAATTTATGCAAATGAGATTTGAAAAACAAGAGCTCTTAGTCTTTAAGTTCGGGTACAGAAAAACTTTGAAGTCAAACATACCCCAACGATTGCAGATTGAATAGACTGGGCTAAAAATGCCAATAAGTCGCTAGGAATCAATGCCCATATCGTTGCCAATAGTACAACCTTGATCAAGTTCACAAATCCGTTGAAGCAAAGCTGCTCGGCCTAAAACTCAAAACGGTCCTACGTCTATAATTTATCGAGATTATCCCGTTCAGGACAATGACCTTTTTGATTTAGGGTGGGATTAGGGAAAACTTTTTGGTTAAGGCGCACTCGCAGAAATCTCTAAAGCGCTCTATTCTAAGGTTAGGATCTCTAAAATATCGCACTTTCACACTTACGGCATGTTGTAGAATTGCGTGAGCGATTTCATGTCCAAGAATGATAGCTAGCGAGTTATCATCTTCAAGAAATTGTAGTAGACCAGTGAATACAAAAATTTGACCATTCTAGAATGCAAATGTGATGTAATTTGAAGTTCAACTATTGAAGGAAACAGGTGGCGAAGCTAAGAAAAGGAGTTGCATAGTTTATAACTTTAGGGAGAGACTTATAGAGCTGCTGATGGTATACAAATAAATGAAACAGAAGAAATGGAAGATTGGTGTGACCAACGTTAAAAAGGCTAATTCAAAGACCATGAAGAAAGGTAGCTTTCATACAGTAGGCCACCTTAAGAAGTCTGTGAATATTATCGCAATTTCATCTCTCAATCTCCTTTTCACTTACAGGCAACACAAATGCATTTATTTCATCAGAGTCGATCACATTAACTTCCCAATTTAGGTGATCGATTGTGTCATCTGTATTTGCTGAGATCAATCTTGATGTTATTCGAAACACTTGCTCGTGAGCTGGGTGGGTTACAGGCAACACATGGTCCGCATATGTCTCTAGCAAATTTCTCCATTGATTTTCAGTAATTTCTCGTATCTGTTTAGGTGTTACTCCAACATAACGAGACCTCTTTGTGTACGGTGTCTCTTCAAGATGCATGTAGTAAAGAACAAGCCAGCCGCCAGCTAGGATGCTTAAGATTCCAGCAATAATTTCCTTTTTTGAAAAGAAGCTTTGCCTGAATTTCTCTTTCTGGTGATCAGGAATCTTTTTCCACCATTTACGAAAACTTCTGTCAGGTCATATTTAGAATTGCATTGATATAATATAATGACATATTACTATATGGGACAGTAGATATATATCTATACTGTACACATTGATTTAAGTCAGAATTAGTTTGTCAAAGCATTGTTGGTTGACAAAATTAATTAACTAATGAGCCATTACATTAATTCCAGTATATTAAGCCATAATCATAACTCATTAATCAGTTAATGAGGAGTAAATTACCTTCCGACAACAACCGCCATTAGTTTCAAAGACTGAGCAATTGGTCCTGAAAACTTCGCTAGTAATGCACCAATAATGGGCAATAGGGGTGCAGCCTTGCGAATTTCACTCAAATGAAAATTTCGACTGGAGGCATAAATTACTTTAGGTTCGCAACATAATGATGCAAATTGATATCTCGATGGGTATTTGAAATCAAACAATCTCGGTACAGTTTGTAAATTAGCTGCTGTATGTTGTCGTAGAGAAATTGTGTTCCTAACCAAACCAATCCTGGTCGCTTTCATGCCTCTACTGTAACCAAGCAACTGAACAAGAGGGTGCCATTTACTGTTGATTCCACTCATGGTTCCACTCAATTGCTTTGTTAAATGCCTAGCACAGAACATTTTTCCAAGGACTTTAAATTATTGGATTTTCTTCAGAAAGCCGACATACAAGTTGCAGCTAAAAGTACAAGGTTCCAGGGCTTGATGTTCTGGATATAAGTTACATAATTATAAAAGAGTTGAATATTATTTTAAAAATAATTCCGGAGGTCCCCCTGGAATAGAAAGACGAGTTGTTCTTTCAAACTATTTACACGCGTGAAGACGGGGGAGTGTTATATTTCAAGATGGCGGACGAAGAAGAAGAAAGGCAACGTTTCTCGCCTGATTCTTCAACGCAAATTTTGAAGAAGGAAAAACACAAACGTAGGAAGAAAAAGAAGCACAAACATAAGTAATTGCTTGATATTGTATTTACTCAAAAAATAGTGATAGTATATATAAGTTTAAAGCTTTTAGATTGTTTGAACCGTAGCGCCGTATTGACGTTTCGAAACACTGTATACATTGAGACATTCGTTGAATATACTCCTTTAGATCAAAGAAACAAAAACGGAGGCACTCTACCGATAGAAATTCAGATAACGAACAATCTGACTCATCAAGTACTTCAAGTGCAGTGTCGGAGGATGAAAAATCAGTAGAAAAAGATGAATTTGTTATAGACATCAAACCTTTGACAGAATATATTGACGATAGAAAGGAATTAAATAATGAACTTTTTAAAATATTGGGAAGAAAGGCCATGAAGAAACTCATGCCAAAATCTGTCAAGGTATGGAACATTGACAGGTCTGTAAAGTTGAACTAATAATGCATATTGAATTATTTATGTGTCATTAATTTGTCATTGCCCAAAACTTAGCATGCTTGTACTATTATTTCATTTAGAAGCTTGATGTTGATGAATTAAAGTCTCGTTGCTTGGATCAACTTGAAATAATTTCAAAGAAACGATTATTGAAGATAATGGCAGGAGAAGAGATGAATTCATCGTCATCCGA
>JAOBYK010511122.1:0-12928 GCA_025434845.1 Phenganax subtilis
TGTTGTAGGCTTGGTTAACAATTGCCACGATACTGTCATCTATGTCTAGTCCGACTAGCAATCGCTGTAGATAGTCCGATTTCATTACTAATATTTGAAATTCCATTTAATCATCTCCTGACTCAATTATTCTATCCAATTCTTTGACAACATCGTGAAGTGTCCCCAGTATATATTCAATAAACTTATCCCCATCCATGCCAGAATGGTTCAATTTTGAATCGTAATAAGTAAAAAACTGGAAATTTTTAAATATCTATTACTGTACGAGCCCGCAGTCAATTTAATACTGGATTGCGGTTGGGAAAAAAAGTTGTGTTGGAAATAAAAGGTTAAATAACAATTATTGCATTAAAAAACAATAAATTGTGTTCTGAATAGAAAGTTGAATAGAAAAAGTGGTATTAAAAACAAAAGTTTGTGTTGAAAATGAATACTTGAATAAGAAGTGGTGTATTAAAACCGCAAAGTTGTGCTGAATATAAAGCGTTGAATTTTGGCGGGGATTGTACACCATAAATTATCGATGGTTATTTCGATTCCTTACTTTATTATGATGAAGAATATTTTCTATCTTGGGTGTTAAATCGAACAAGAACTCCTCCATTTTCCAAATGAAAATACGACACATTTTATTTATGACAGAACAAAACATCGCGGTCGGTCAGCAAAATCATCGTATTAATTGTTCAAACACAATAAACCAAAAAAATTGCTTAGAATTGAGATGGTAGCATTAAAAAGAATTTCAATTAAAAGTGCTTTCTGAGAGAAACCTACCATCCAGATTTGGCGGCAGTGTTTTGCGAATTCATGCTGTGTTCTGTTTAGGCTGCACTTGGAAAAGCCAAAGGAGTATTTTGTATAAGACTTGAACTTTTATACATGAAAATAGCTCAAATTATTCTTTAATTTGTAGAAAATTTAGTGGACAGTCCTTTGAACCGAACAAGACATTCAAGATATTTTTGTTTTTAAACAATACTTCAAAATAGGTTTTGTTTCACTTACGTTTTATTTACAACTTCAAAACACAATTTTTCACATTCTGAAATACTCGCAACGCGTCGTAAAAATATACACGCATGCGCCGTTGCCATGTGCTATGGCAACATTACTTCCAGTGACGTTCCCGAGCAGCCGCGTCTCAAATCTTAAGTTAGCTTATTAAAATCAAGCCACCTCCCTCTAAAACGAAATATGAGTAAAAGTATCTTATACTAATCTAATGGGAATTTGTCAAAAATCGATAGGGTCATCACCCAATTGCACCAGAATCGGCCTTTTTCATACAACTTGCTTTTGCAGGCCTCTTGTTTTTTACTGAGGCACTATGGAGTAAAAGTAGAAGAAAAAAATAACTACTGTAACTAGAATTCAGTAAACGAGATTTGAAACAATGTTGTGAAAATATAAGGGTATTTGTCTCACTGTCCTTACCCAACTAGAGTAATGGCGATTGTGAAAAGTGAGCCACTTCTCTCATTTTCTTATTCAATTGTGGACAAATGAATTTTAATTTGTGAAATATTTTACAGTTGTTTGGGTTAGGCAGTTATTAAACAATTCTAAATATTAAAAAAAAGTAAAGGCATTTTGAAACTTGCTGGGGCAAAAAACTGCTACATTCAATGTCTTCGCGTTATAGTTGTTTCAAATGGTTTTACCCATTGCAAAAAAACTGGTCCCCAAGGTTTTTTTTATCAGTCACTCGTACTGACAAAAATTTTTAGCAATTGTTGTCACCGACAAATTTTTTCGGTCACGCCAGGCGCAAAATTAGAGTGGAAACCAAGCTTAACTTTGCTTAAATTTGTTACCTGTTTATACAATACCTTCGTTGACTCTGTAAAGCTGCAAATTTTGTAGACATCTATATTTTCCTACAGCTTGTCAAACTTTTGTAAACGAACCAACCTGATCGAACTTATATTGAGAAGGTAAAGGCATATATTTAAAATTTGAACTCGGCTGGTTCTGCCGGGCTCTGCAGTAATGCTCAAACCGACAAGCACCATCTTGGAGTTAGATGTGTGTGTTGTATATTACAACAATTGTTTTATTGTTTTATTGTTTTACATGTTCGCCAATTAAGAAAAAAAAACGAAAACAAAAAAATAAATAGATAAAAAAACAAATAAAAAACAAACTTACAAATTATTACTGTTATAGACGTAGCAAAAAACAAAGGCAACTTGGCTGGAAAGACCACACAGAGATTAGATCTCAGATAACGGGATTCCAATTTTACACATAAGCGCAACTAATATTCATTAAAAGAAATCTTTCTCAAATTTATCTTTAGCAGAAGCTCTTAAGCTTGTATTTTTCTCGATATAAGGTCTTAACCATTCAGACTCCTCAAAACTAATACCTTTATGAATCTTCTTTAAAATTAAAGCTAAGCTTAAACAATCTTTTAATATCTCATGATGCACAACATAATTTCTCTTATGGTAAAGATTTGGAATTAACTTCTCAATAGAAACACCTTCATCTAGACTCATACTCATTTTTTCAGGAGCTAATGGAAAATCATTATGAGGATCATGAAGTTCTTTAGGATAATCTAAGTCTACTTCTAAGATACATCCTTTTGTTTCACCAAGATTTCTCCAATTTTTTATCTTTTTTTTAGACATTGACTTAAAATTATGGGTAGGAAGTTTTCTCATCATAGCCCATTCATATAAATTGTTTGCATCTAAACAAGGAATATAAATACTAGGTTTTTTTAGATCATAATCTGGTAGATACTTATTATTTGCCTTAATATGACGTTTTGTAATCATAGAAACTTCCTCACAAATTCCTTTCTCAACCATTAAAAACATATCTTCTTTAGAGAGAAGTTCGAAACTCACACCTGTAGTTTTTAAAGCTGCCTCCCAAGCTAAACCTGGAGAAGTATAGTAATGTTGAGCATCTAGCTCATATTTTTCTAAACAAACTTGTCTAAATTTTTAAAAAACATCCGCTAAGAGAAGTACATCTGTTTTTAAATAGAGATCATGTTAATCCTTCATATTTTTCATATTAAAGGTCTTCCATATTTTCTTAGCAAAAACATAGTCCTCATCAGAAATAGACTCATCATTTAATCTCGAGTAGAATTCTTCTTTCTTAGGAAGTAATGTTTCTTGAAGTTTTTCAAAAGAGTTCATATAATCATAAGGATAGATTCCTTTTCTAGATAATAATTTTATATTATTTGGAAAAAATCTTTGCAAAAGTTTTAAATCTTCATCTTGTAAGGTTTTTACTAAGGAGGTACTTAAACTAGAAGCGATAAACTTAAAAGAGTCTATAAATCTTAATTGTTTGTTAATTGGATTATTTTTTATCATAGTCCACAGTAAGATACTTAGTAAAACTTGTATATTTTTCTTCATTTTTTGGAATACAAGAAATCATTCCTGGAGTAGCACGTAGGCAATAACCATTTAGGAGTAGGAACATAAGATGAACCTTTTAAAGACTTATACTTCGCTAAATAAAAACGTAGTTCTTTCACAAACTTAAATTCCCATCCTGAACCAGCTCTTTGTTTCTCTATAAATGAAGATGTAATTTTTTCCACCATTTTCTCGAAAATCTCTTCGAAATTAGATCCTTTTAAAATTCGATGATATCCAGAACTAAAATGATCCTCATCTTCTTCTTCTATTTTATCTGTTTTAGGATCTCTTTTTATCATCTTACAAATAAGAAAAAGTTTAAACTTATTATTGATAAGAGTCTTAAGATGATTTATAATAAGATCTTTATGATCTCTTAACCAAATTTCAGCATTTTCATCCTTATCATCTTTATCAGCTATAAGCAAATAAGATCTTAATCTTCCTTTAATAGCAGTTTCAAATTGCTCAATTTCTTTATTTTTTATTCCTATCTTTCTTAACGTTTTTGACATAAAATCATAAATTTTTTTCCTCACATTTTTTGGAACAAGGCCTACTATCTTATCATAAAAATTATTTAATGTGTTGTACATTCTATTAATTGGATTAGATGTTCTTTTAGTTGTTTTTGTAATACTTTCTTGAATAGGAGGTGGAAAAGAAGTCTTTAACTTATCATTTAATTCTTTAAAAACTTTCTTAATTAACTTATCATTTAATTCTTTAATAATTTTTTTTTCATAAGAACGTTTCATTTCTGTGACATTTTTTATTTAATGTATGGGATGAAATAAGAAATTTTTGAAGCATTTTTGTATAATATTTGCTAATAGATGGAGCAGGTGGCTTTGAGAACCTCCCTATTTTTCTTACATAAAACTTATCATTAGAAGGACCAAATTTAATCTTAGATGGATCAAAACAATTTTTCTTTATAGCTTTTGTAATAATTTCTTGAACAGGCTTTCTTAAGCTTTTACTACTCATGTCTCTTTTATTATATAAGTTTTTTTCTGAATAATTCTCGTATTCATAAATTTATTTTTTAACATTTGAACTCATGTCTCCTTGGTAAATAATATCTTGATTCATTTTCTTTATTACTTGTATTTTTTCCCAAAATTTTTGTTTTTAAAAATTGATTTTTTAACGTTTAAATTCATATCTCTTTTAGTTATATATTTTTTTCTTAAATTCTTCGTAATAGTAATATCTATTTTAGCGCCATTTTGTAACTCACCGTAATAGTAATATATAGTTTAGAGCTATCTTGAAAATATCTGTAATAGTAATATCTACTTTGGCGGCATCTTGGAACTATCCGTAATAGTAATATCTACTTTAGCGCCATTTTGGAATAATCCGTAGTAGTATTATCTACTTTGGCGCCATTTTAGAACTCACAAAAAAAAAGTATAAGGGCGTGGTCTGGGCGTAGTTTGGGTGCCATCAATCAGCTCATTCCATATGCATCATAGAATCTTTCACAAATGGGTCTGAATCATGTTGGGACCTCTACACCCGAGCAGCCATTATAGCAATTTGTACTAATTTTCCCAAAAAATGTGCTTGAATGCCTAAAAGTAAAAAGTTCACAAGGCCGTGGTCCATAGGTCAATCAGCTCATTACATATGCATCATATAATATTCTACAAATGGGTCTGAATCATGTTGGGACCTCTACACTCAAGCAGCCGTAATAGCAATTTATACTAATTTTCCCAAAAACTGCGCTTGAATGCCCATTTCCTCACTACTCTATTTGGCCACAACTAGCGCTGTGTTACTTGCTTTGAATGCCATTAAACCAACATAATCGCATTCAGAACATGGACAAAATTTTGATGATCGACAACAAAAAGCCAAAACAAGGCCAAAGATGACATTATGAAACATAGTTTTATATATAAAATCAAAACCGTGTTCAAATTCAGTATAGATTGCTCAAAAATAAACCATAGAAAATGCGCAATTTTGGTACCATTTTTCATGGTTACTTGAGCTTTTTGCCCGCTTGTGTTCCGCCGTCTTGAATTGTTCAATTTCCCATGCCTTGTTTATAGGCTCCAGTGTACAACAAGTCAGTGATATGTATCCCCTACATCTTTGCAAAAGCGGAGCTGTTTCAGGGTATAATATAGTGGTTAGCAGCCCAACGGCTACAGCAAAAACGTACATCATCTGCGACGAAAATGCTGGAGAGAAAAACAGACTTTGTACTAGCCGAACTTCCCCATGGAATGCAGATCGTGATTTGACGGATTTTATATTACTTCTCCCCGAGGATTAAAGAAACATTCCTTCAGTGCATGTTCACGTATTAAAAGTTTGCAGGACAGTTTGCCTCTATTTTTTATCTTTCCATTAGTCGTTCCCATCCTCTGTTGGCCGTACTCATTCCACATTCCCATTCTCATTGTCGGTTCCCGATTCCCCATTCCTTCAGTCGTCCACAAAATATCTAGGAAAAACACACCCCTACCCTTTATTTCAATGTTGTTGTTAAGAATTGCATATTTAACCCATTGTTTTGTATACTGAAAATTTGCTGCAGAGATTTCTGTAGTTATATTACTGCAGTTCATCTTTTTTTCAAGAACAACGAGCGCTCCAACATTGAAGTTGAGGGGGAGGGGGTAAATGTTTAAAGTCTCAAATATATTTTGTGTCAGATTGCAGAATCATCCTGGGTTTGATTATACAAATACTTCTAGATTCAATGTTAGAAACATAGCAAACATGAACAAACGTAGAGAGCTTGAGGCGTAAATGTGTAACTAAAAAAAGCAATACATTTTTTATACCCACATGGTATTGCTATGCCATGAAGTGGTGGTAAGAAAACCTTAATGAGTTTTTCAACTTTGCATATTTTATGCTTTTTAAATCTTGGCGAATATGGGATTTCTCTTTATTCAACACGGGACATTAATAATTGTCAAAGTTGCGATCCATATCTTTACTGCTTGGATTATAAAACAAAACTAGTTTGGAAATGTTTTCTTGATAAAGTTTTGTAATCCATGTGAGTTGTTTTGTGCTGACGATCGAGCACAACCGAAAATGTTTTGCAGAAAATGTTACTTTCAGGAGCTCTGACGTTTGTCGCTGCACACTTGTCTAGAATGATCAAGCTGCTTGTACCTTTTGCTAATTCTACGCTTTGTATCCGAAAAAGATTACACGTAGTGTTGTTTGCAGTGTACGACTATAATATTCTCATCCTAATCAAATGGCCAAGCTTGATAAGTTTTATTCCTCACGTAAGTTGGACATATCAAGAAGATATAATCAAAATAACCCACGTAATCTTTTTCTAATTTGAGTTTTTCTGCAATAAATCATTCCTACGATGATCATGTTAAATAGATCGTTGTTAATTTCTGGCGGTTTGCTATACTCCGGTGGTTTAAAGTCTTTTGATGTATTACATGTCGTCTTTAAGATTCCAAACGCTGGGTATCCTCTTCGTTATTGAAGTGCGCTTGCGGTAATTCTTTTCATGGTTGTTCATTATTATTAGCACTTTGTGAGCTTTCGCTCGTATCTTTTTGCGAATTTATTTTTTTTGTTCGTTCTCTAATAATATTATTCGCCACATATTTTCCTATGATGAGACCTCCTGCTAAAACTCCAATAAACCGGAATATATGGTGTGATTTATTCTAAGATATATTTCACGTCTTTTTGAGATAACTCGTTGTCCGAAAGGTCACTTGCCAGTTGCATAGCATTCTCGATTAGCTCCAAATGCGGCATGAGTTCTGAGAATTTTCGATGACTACGTCCATAAGCATTTCATTTGTCTTATTCATTTCATAGCATTTGTAGTCTTGCTAAATTTGTTCTAGAGATTTTTCAGACACTTTTTTAATATCACTCTGTGCGTATTTTGCTTCTTTTGTGAAGCAAGTCTCAATAGTTGTTCACGTATAGTGGGTTGGGTTTGTTCTCGCATTTATTGTAGAAAATTCTTAAAAATTTTCCAAGTGATCTCTTATGTTTTTAATAAAAGAATTTTCGTTTTTTGTTTGTATGGATTTATGCAAAAGCGCTTTCCGGCAGCTTTAATCTTTTTTTTTATTTACGTTTTTCAAGTACTCGTTAATACTTAATATAATAATATCCTAATCATCTGAAACTATATATTTAAAATTATTAATTTCTTAAATTGTGTTTAATTGTTTTCGTTTTCTTATTAACCTTTTAGATGATGTGAAGTCTACACGTTACCCCTTATACGCTCTATAGTCGTTGTTGTTTTATCCTATTATCAAACTTGGGTCGCGTAGATCAAAACCAGGAGTAGCCGATACATCAGGATGAGAAAATTTAAGATAATAAGAAAGCTTACTACGTAAGATTCTTTTAATTTCTATAGTTTTTTTGTTTGCCTCGAGTCTTTGTTTCTTCTTAAATGCTAATTATTGAAAATCAATTTTATTAGTTTGGTTTTGTGAATTCATTTCGTTCTCAACTTATATACACTGAATTTATCACCCAATCTCCCTGACCTATTAACCAAATTAGCACTCAAAGGCTGAAAAGTGCTTGTAGTATTATCTTTGTGATGTTTAGTACTTTGTTTGTTTTGGTTCATTTTTATTCTCTACATATATATGTTGAATTTGTCACCCGATTCCTATGCAATTCATCATTTTATCATGCAAATAAGCTCATTAATTATTCATGAAGTTTGGCGCAGTTGGGACATAATCTAAATATTTTACAATGAAGCTAAAGTATATTTCTGTATAAGGTGCTAGCTCATTTGCCTAATTTTTGTGCTAGAGCTCTCATTCTTACACTACTTCTCTATTCTATGGGCCATGAAAAGGTGAAACGGGCTTTGATACTTTAAGTATGAGTGCACTTAGTTTCTAACAATTTTTTTTCTAGTTTATACTGCAAAAGGTTCCTCAAGTTTACGTTAACTTGGACAATTTTTGTAATATACAACACACATCTATCGCAGAGATGGTGCATGTCAGTTTGAGCATTACTGCAGAGTCCGGCTGAACCATGCGGGTTCAAATCTTAAATATATGCCTTTACTGCAGATTCAGGTTGAGTGTTTAATGACGTCATGAGCATATAATCGTTGCAGCATTCGAACGCATGTGTCGTCAAGCGCCAAATTTCGCGTCGATATGCAAAAGTAATGTAAAGGCGTGGTTTCATAATCAGATATGTGTCATTCCATAAACAGTTTGAGATTTTGCTTACTTTATTTTATTTATCGATAACGTGATTGAAATTCAATTTGAATACAATTACTATTCAAAAACCAGAATCACGCCGTTATTTATCGGCAACGATGAACTACTGGATTTGTCTTACAATGACTTTTACTCAAAAATGCTAAACGAAGATCCACACATTGCAAAGGCAGCAGCATCGCCGTCTGTACCACTGAGGTTGATTTTAGTTGAAGAAAATCGTCATGAAATAGATCTCGCCAAAATATTTCAAGTCGCAAACGGTGAGACTACCTAACAAGGGATGCAAAACTATTCGTATTCGTGTGGTTGTAAGCGAATCCCCACCAGTGCCACGACAAACTAAAGTTGCAATTTCAGATAATCCCTGTAGCAAACGTCGTTTAGATTTAGTCAAAAATCAAAGTTGTGGAGAAGGTAACTTCCAAGTACAACTAAATGATAACAGCAAGGCCATAAAAAATCCGAATACGAAAAGGCTGACCAAAGATAAACGCGATACGGATGTGATTTTGCCGTTGGAAAGATACGCAAAGAAGGATGAAGAGAACATTCAAAACATTACCGGGCATTTGCAAAACAAGACTCGATAGTTACAACATTTCGACGGCAAATTGAGAGAAGCCTGTCACCAAAACGGGGTCACCTTACGGCTTGTGGCAATTGTCATTTGAAGTTAGGCCATACAAGGAAAGGATGAAGTTTCAGCCCGTGTAGGTCAGCATTTTCATGCGGAATCCTCGCAAAACATAGTGAGCAATAATCGACCAGGGAAAATCTCATGAAAGAGGTTTCAAAGCTCGAAACTGAACTAACAAAAGCGCAAACTGATCTCGATAGTGCCAGAACCGCTTTAGCAAATGTAAACAATTCTGCTACAAAGCGAATTGAGGATATCCTTGTAAATGAAGAACCGCATAGGTACATTGTTAGTGGACGACGAAACTGGTTGGTTTTGAACAAGGACGTTGTGCATTTGCAGAGTAAATTAAAGGGAAGCTTGCCAACGCGAAGTAACGTCATGAACCTCCTCAACTCTATGGTTAAAGAATCATCGTTGTCATGAGTAACTATATCGCAGCCTGCAGGCGTGCATGACACTGATCATCGAATGGCTCCGCAAAAGCAGATCCTTGAAAGCGATTGCGGGATTCGGTTTCCAGCAAAAAGAGTTTGCCGTGTCAGTGAATCAAGTGATTATTTGTGTTTAGACGACTAAGAAAAAACGGACTTTTGCATAGCTCTTATAATGCAACAACAACAACTTGAAAATGATGCGCGTAATGATGTAGCAGAGGAACATAGTGAAGACTTACAACTTGAGGCCGATGTTGCAGCTGCTTTGTTGCATTTGAAATCAAAAAAGTGATCTATATGGAATGTATTATTACAGTAACACTACTTTCAGTCTTTTGTCACTGTTTTCTTGCGTTTTGTTATAAGTTCAAGTGTTATTCAGTATTATTACACAGTTTTGTACTGGAAGTTCTATATACTACAAGATACAGTAATATCTTCAATCATTTTCAAAACTGGTTGGGACAGCCGCGAAATATTTGTTAAATTAGACCGCTTTGCTAAAAAAAATTTATTTCTACTTGGCTTCCCCCCCTCTCCCCCCGTTCAATGTTGTATCCACTGGATAACGGAAGGCCGACGCATAGCAGAGACGTATTTTCTTCCCCAACATTGAAAAGGGGGGAGCGGGGGCAAGGGTTTTGTGGGTTTTTTAGATATTATTAATGTCTGTCCCAACAATTTTGAAAAAGATTGTCTGAGTGAGCACCAGCCTGTAAGTAGCAAGTATTGCAAAATGTATGCTTAAAATAATCAGAATCTTGCTAGCTCGGCCAGTTTAGGCTATGCTTCAGATGTTGTAGCCCAAACGAAGTTGGTGCAGTAATAGACCAATGCTATTAGTTAATTATTAAATAGTAACCGGAAACTGGTCGTTTTCTAAAGCCCTGACGCTTTTAAGGTTAAAAAACATAATTTTTGGTCAAATTTGAGCTAATTCTTGTCCCTCGCAAAGTAGACTGTTTTTGTTAAAGCCATTTTATGATTAACTCAATGAATGCAGCTTAACGGGCAGAGAATATCACTGCAAGAATCTGAATGCAGAGTCTTCCAAACTTTAGAAAACACCGCTATAAGCTATACAAGTAAGTAGACTGAAAAAGACTGATTCTAGCACATTTACACAACTCTTGCTCACATGCCTCGCTCGCTCGTCTTTGTTCGCAAGAGTTGTGCCAACATGCAAGAATCAGGCTTTTTCAGTCTACTATTCATACTTAACTGCTGCGTCAGAAATTTAAAGGTTATTCAAGGTCACGAGTTGTTGACTTTTTATTCCTAAAACTAAACTTTCAGACTTAGTTTTGACTGATAAATTTTCTTGGACATTCCTGAGTTAGTACTTTTGAAGGACACTCATTTTTTTCCAAAGGAACAAGCATTTTTTAGAGATCTTTTATAAAATAAATGAGCACAAGAAATAACATTCGAGAAGAGCTTTTAAAACTTGCAGACGCAAAAGAAATTAAACATTCTGTGACTTATATTAAAAAAGCTTCAGAAAAAACACTTGAAAAAATTTACAAAGACTATCAACGTATACAATTGAATGAGACAAATGAAATGTTAACAGACACCATCATTGGAAAATTTTCTGAACTCATGCAACATCTAGAAATGATTGAAGATCAAACAAAACTAGGAAAAGAACTTATAGATAATAAACCATTTAGACAAGATATTAAACTCATCTTAGAGTATGTCACTCCTTACATTCCAATCGTAGGAATTCTCTCAAGAGGCATTATCACAGGAAAACATATGATTCATAAAAAAATAAATACTCTTACACTAAAGAAAGAACAACGACACGAAGAAGAAATTGATTAATAAAATAAAATATATATTAGTAAATTATATAGTTACATCTAAGAATAAAAAACTAAAGAATGAATAAAATTATAATTATATTGATAATATTTTTTATTACTTCTCCTCATGGATTTATTATCTTTTTCTTTTTATTTTCACCTTTACTCTTTATCATTTTAGTGATAGGAGTTATAAAAAGACTTTTTACTCCAAAACAAGTTGTTGTTGTTGTAGTTGAAGAATCTAAAAACTCATTGAAAAGAAGTGTAGGTTTAGTTAAGAAACCTATAAGCTTATTAAAAAGAAGTTTAAGTTCATAAAGAAAAAAAATGCATACTTGTCAAGTATGGATATAGTCAATAAAAGTAATCAAGTGATTAGAAAAAGAATTCTTTTTTTTATTAAATAAATAAGGAATGAAAACAAGAATTACCAATCCAAACAACGAACAAAACAAAAATGGTGACTTCAGTTTAATAACAGAAAAGTCAAACAAATCAAAACAATTTGTACCACCTAATTTAGAAACAAATACAGACTCATTTAACATGATTATTGTTGGTTTCACGAGTTGTGGAAAAACTTATTACCTTCTTAATCTTCTTGAACAAGATTACATGGGTCAATTTGACTATATTTTCTTAATTTGTCCCACTTATGAATGGAATAAAACCTATCAAAGATGGAAATATGATAACGCTGAGCATTTTATTGTTATAAAGTGTGAACAAGATGAAGTTGAATCTTTTTTAAAGGTTATTGTAGACTTCTCCAACGGAACAAACTCACTCACTATTTTACATGATTGTGCTTCTGGAAAATTTGTAAAAAGAAGAACTTCTGAACTTATTAATCTTGCATACGCAGGAAGACATTTTGGACTAAGTACTATTGTTGTTACTCAACAACTCACTTCTATTGCTAAACCTTATCGTGATAACATTTCAAGACTTGTTTCATTTTACAATCCAAACAAAGGAGATATGGACACACTATTTGATAACTACCTAGGTGATATTTCAAAAGAAGAGAGACAAGACATTCTTAAAAAATTAAAAGAAATCAAGTACTGCAAATTAGATATATCTTTAAGACATCCTTATCATTATTCTGTAAAATGGAAAAATATTAATTTGTCATATCTGAAATTATGTCATCAATCACTTTCAAGTCGCTGAGTAACTTGGTTTCATCTGATGCTGCATAGTCTCCAGTTCTTAAAATGGTGACAACCCGATTACAAACTTTTTGAAACAACACACATGTAAATTTAGTTTGTTCAACTCTTTTTGTGACATTACTTTTCCTTACCCAAGCAGTAATGAATGCTCCTACTCCAGTTACAACTAGAGTAAGAGGATTAACCACACTTGTACCAGCTCCAACAACTGTTAAGGTAATTCCTGTAGACATTAAAGA
>JAOBYK010511233.1:0-12927 GCA_025434845.1 Phenganax subtilis
ATATCGCATGTGCTCTTTAACGTGCATGATTAATTGTGTCACAGATTGAAGGCTACACAGATATCCGACTGTCCCTATATCACGTAAGTCGGTTTTCATGACCGCCATATTGCTAACAAGTGGCCAAAAAACCCCCCTGAACACAGAATTTTCAAAATGGTACCCTGGGAGTGACAGTCTCTGTTTAAGGCAATTGCTAGGAACATGGCGGAAATCAAAAAGACTTACGTCAAAATCATTGGATTCTAGCCCCTTTCACTGATCAGAGGCTAACAGATATTCTACTGCCCCAAAATCGCGTTAGTCGATCTTCATGGCGGCCATGTTCCCGGCAAGTACCCCTAAGAAAGGCATTCACCCCCCCGAACAAATACATTTCAAGATGGCGCCCGGGTTGTGACGGTGTCTGTTATGGGCACTTGTCAGGAGCATGGCGGCCATGAAAACCGTCTTTGGCCAAAATCATAGGCTTGCTGCCCGAGTCGGATATCTGTTAGTTTCTAATCTGTGCCCCATTCCTCTATATTAAGCACCCCCACAATGACACTTCAAAAAAGCAAGTCCCCCGAGGGCTTGAGAGAAATTATGGTTAATGTCCTAATGATTTCATTGTTTTTTTATTCACATTAGGAATACACTGGGTTTTGGAAATACAATTTTGAACAATGGCTATGCTCTGAAACGATTTACAGGATATTTAATCTCATTGGGTACAAAAAAACCTCACGGGACACATTGACTTTAGATATCCCTGCGGATGAGGAGCGAGTATTAACGGTTGGTTTTGAATTATACCTCGCTCATACTCAAATATATTTTCTCAAAAGTACGGATTTCCTATGTAGTAAATATTCTTTGAAAACTATCATTGAAGGGTGGTTTAATACTACTGGTAATCCAGTTGCAATACTTGAATGGCTTAGAAAAAATAGTTCAAGGAGAGAAGTCATTAGATCTGATGTAAACGAGTGTTACCAGCCGGGTGTTGTTGTTCTTCATGAGAAAACAAGACCAAAGTTTACTGTTACTAGTGACGCTTCGTATTATGATAAAAATGGTGATTCCATTGCTGATGTTATCAAATATCCACCAAAAATTGATGAGCAACATAAAAGTTTGTATTTTGCAATTGAGCAAAACGTGTTGGGCGGCGATAGTGTTGAAAGCGAAGGCTTCCCTTCGCTTTCCACGATTAACGTTCCTGATACTCAATTATATGGCGATACTGAACAAGCTTTTTCAGCAAAAGAAGATGTGACAAGTATATTGGAGAATTATTATTCAAAGCCGTCGAATTACGACGAGCTGCTTGGAAATCTACCTCATGATGACAAGCAGACGTTCCGGGTAACAAATGCAGTACCAGAGCATTCCCAGCTTGGTATCCATATCGACAGCGATCTATCAATACTCAACTCTACCAGCCATATTGTTGCCAGAGGTGGAAATTCTGAACACAATAACAGTCGCATGTATGGAAATGCTTTGGAAAATACTAAAATGAGTCATAGTGAAAGACTGAAAGATTTTTCGCGAATATACCAAGGAGATTACACTGCACTCAGACAGGAAAAAGACAAATTCGTAGGCATTCTAGCTAAACGTATTGAAAGCGGGGAGAAAAGTTTCAAACAAAATCCGTTGACGAATCAAAACGATCAATTTACGACCGTTGCTACAAGGGCCAATTCAAGCGATTTGCTGACGGAAGCTCATAGAAACATAAGATATAGGGAGCAAGCGGACCAGCGAGGTGAAATAATTGATTTGCCTGACCAGGAGAATGTGAAATATTTGTCGAATGGAATAGACTCTGGTTTGTGTGTAGTTTGCGGTAAATCACCCACGTTTTGCTGTAAAAAATGCAAAGATATTCTTTGTGGGGAGTGTACTGAATATTTATCTGAACGGCCGTGTGTTGACCGTATGAGCGGACATGATTACGAACAAATTTCTTTAGTTTAAACAAAATTGCATAGTTTTAATGATACCAGTATTTATTTAACGGTGTGAGATGGGATCTAATCTCCAAAGCGTTATCTGCATCATGATCATAGTGAAACTTAAATCGAGCTGAAGCCTACAAACTATAATTTGTCGGTTGAAGCCATTTTTGATTTTTCCCTCCTTAATAGCTCTACTGGTGTATGTTACTTTCTGTTGGATTTAATGCTATAGTATCTGGACTCTCATTGCTTTTTATCTTGTTCCGGTTTAAAATGAGGGAACTGCTTTGTACAAGTGTTAGCAACATGAGAATAAGATGCAAGAGAGCTGTGGCCTGGATTTGACCAAAACGATGCAATTTTTTTTGTCAGTACCAGAAAATCGTATTTATTTTCCCTGGACATTGGAGTTTAAACGTGTCCGATCTATAAGAAAGCTGACTGCCCCAAGGATATGAGATAGACCCAGCACTTCAAAATGTATAATAGACCAAAAGAGTACCTATCTATGCATTTAGCCTTCGATCAACCTGTGCATTTTAATTGTACTATAGATGGCTATCGAGAAAGTTGTTTAATTATGTCTGTGAGAAGCGCTTTTTGGCACCCAGCCACCTTAAAGTTCATCAAAGACCTCATACTAAAGAGAGACCCTTTGAATGTGGTATTTACAACAAAATAATTTCTATCAACAGAAACCCTGTACTGCATCAAAGAACTCATACTTTATACGAACTTTTTGAATACTGCATGCGAGAAAAGATTTCTAAGATTGGATAGACTTAGAGTTTATCAAAGAACCCATACTGGAGAGAAATCTTATGAATGTGATGTATGTAAGATGAAATTTTCCCAACTTAGTAACCTTATGAGGCATGAAAAAACACATTTTGGGGAGAAACCTTTGACTGTGATGCTTGTGAAAAGCGAACTTCAGAATTGGATAATCTTAACGTTCATCAAAGAACCCGTACGAAAGAGAAACGTTTTGGACGTGATGTTTGTAAGAAGACATTTTCTATTGAATGTAACTTTTTATAAAGCATGAAGTAACTCGCACTGGAGACAAACCCTTTAAATGTAATGTGAGTGAAAAAAGATTTGTAAGATCAGATAGTCTTAACGTTCATCAAGGAACTTATACTGGAGAGAAACCTTTTGAATGTAATGTTTGTAAAATCAAATTTTCTGATGTTGGTCACCTTACCAGGCATAAAAAAACTCTTACTGGAGAGAAACCTTTGGATGTAATGTGCGTGCAAGAGGAAATTTTCATGTAATGATCATCTTAAAAGACACACAAAAGTCCACTTGTATTGCTGTACTTCCTGCTAGGCAATTATCAAACAAGAAGATTTATAGCAGTATTTTATCAAGGATTCAACTGCTGGGAAATTGGTCTGATAAATGCAAAGGAAAGTTTCCACTTTCAAGAAATGTACATGACACTTAGCAAGGAAACATAGCGCTGATGGTGAATATCAATGTGGTTTTTTCAAGAACTTCAGTCCAAAGAACCAACAAGTGTTGGATATATGTGTTTCTTTTGTGATGATGTATTTGATATTCCAAGTCAACTTGAGGAGCATATAATCACTCATGATCCAAATTGACTAGTAGTAGCCTCATAAAACATGAGAAAACTCACCCTAGAAAGAAATCTTGGCATATTTTGTTCACAACGAAAGATTTTCACTGAAAAGTAACCTTACAAAACATAAAAGAACTTAGAATGCAAAGAAACCTTTTGAATGTGAAATTTGTAAGATGAGATTTATTGGTAAAAGGTCCGTAGAAGCATGGAAATGTCCATTTGTTTTGTAATACGTGCAACTGGCTGCATTATTGAGCAAGAAGATTTACAACAATATTTTTGTCAATGATATAACCACTTGGAAATTTGTCCATAATGAATGTAAACGAAAGTCTTCCATGTTACGGAACACGTACTGTGGAAAACCTTTTGAATGTGATGTTTGCAAGAAAAAATTTTCTAAGCGTCGAATCAAGCGAGGCATCCAGCGCATTAGCGCAGCTAAATCAGCCTGAGAAATATTTAGCGATCTTGGAATGAGGTGCCACACAAGAGGATGGCACACAGCCAACACATCTGAGGCTAGGCTTTTCTGCGCCGCGGCCGAATCACGTTGATCTCTCAAGCTTGCCAGAAGCTCTCGGTACGAGGATGCGCTGTTGGTAATAATATGGGATTGTACCATTATACTAATATTGATTAATGTGGGAAAAATAATCCTTGTATAAACAAACGATCTTAATTGCAGAAGGATCTTGAACCAAAGTTCGCACGGAAGTTAGTTGCGTTGTCAGTTTGTTGTAAATAGTTTCGAAAAGAACCTCACAAATAGGAAGGCTTTATGTTGTTAAAAAAAAAATCAGTTACGTGTGGTTACATAAGCGCTGTTGAAATGCACGAGTTTCCTGCTGAAACATCTGCCGGAGCTTGTTCTGTGACGTAACAGTTTGGATTTCTGATTCAATCGAATCTCAAAACTGCAGAGTCTGCACATAAAAGGTATTAAAATGCACCAACTAGTTTAAAAAGGACTTTTTTGTGGAATACAATTTCAAAACTGGCAGGCTACTGGTGAACATATTTTTCGGTAAAAAATGCATGATTGAATCGAGAAAAAACAAGGTCAAATTACGATGTTTATCTGTAATCTATCTTTAATATTATATATAACATGGGCATCCATAATAATTTAACGAATTTATACTAAGCTACCAATATATACAAATTGTAATTACTGCAAATTTCCGAGTACTACAGCTCCAGTCAGTTCTTAAAATATCAGCTTTTCCGCTGCCAATTCCGAGGTTGTCGTCTTTAATAAGCATTAAGTGAAATTATCCAATCAAAATGCGCCTACGGTGAATGTCCATGCTGATTGGATAATTTGTCAAGTTTGGAAAGAACAACCGCGGAAGCTCTGAAAGTGCTAGCACTGAAAAGGGCATGATTATAACTCATGCTCAAATTAAAAGCGAATACAACTTTGTCCTTCCTCTACTGCTATATATAGGCAAAAAAACTCATTGTAATAGATTGCTGAACTGTCAAACGTCATATTCTTTACATACAATTTAAATGAAATAAATAATTTATGCACAATATAAACTGAAAATCTTTAATTAGTGCAGTTGGCCAAACATAAGAAAAGCTGAAATTCATCAAATGATAACGCACTGTCACCTTTTAAACTATCTGAATTGCGTCACGAAGAGGCCAATGTCAATGCCTTTAGGCTTAACTTAAGCCAGGTACTTACTTTAAACATGTGTTTCTCAATAAATTCGTGAATGAATAAATTAAATATTCTTCAAATATGGCGCTGTGTCGAAAATGGCCAACCGAACTATTTTGCTGCAGAATGTACATTATTGTCTGATTTAGTCTTTTAGTCTAACCAAATTGTCATTTTGGCTCCTTGTTTGACATGAGAAGCCATTAAAACTAGGCAACGCAAATTAGCGTGCAAATCCTATTATTTACGTTTCCTACAATTCTCTTTTTCAGCATAGCAAGATACGTTCAGACTTGTTTAAGCTAAATTCTGGCAAACTTCGGTTGAAGCATGACTAATGCCTCACTAACTAGCTTTGTTTGCCAAACAACGAGGTTGGGCTAAAGTAGCATCTGGGTACAGCCTTTCCCCTTTCCCCACCTCCACGGTAATTGTACAACACGATGAAGTTATCCCCTGCAAAGCCGTCAAAGTGCAAAGTTCTAAACAAAATCACCATAAGACGTCGTCTCTTCCGATTCTTCAGTGTTGCCATATAAGACAGTTTGTTGTTGGCATGACAAAAGCTGTGTCAGACATTTCCTAAACCGCGGTAAGACGCAAAAGTAAAACAACGGAGTTAATCCGTAGCTTAAACATGTAAACATTGGATAAACCTCTAGCAGTTTCGTAAGGTTATCTCCAGCGAAATCTTCGTAGAACAAGACGTAAACCAACTTTGCTTGAAATGCGACAAAGAAAGGCAGAACAGTGACTAGCGTCGCCACAATATAACAAAGTACAATAATGTTAAGTCTTTTATTGCCGTCGAGTTGTTTCTCGCAGTTTATTCTTATCGTGGTTCTTTCACGGCTTGAGTTTTCGCGGTCGTTTGCGCGGCGTTTTAGCCACATACGGACAAAAATAAATACGGTTAGGATGTACGCAATTTCAGCCACAACGCAAATGAAGAACTCCACATAATAGCCAGTGTTTTCGAGTGCAACTAGTAGTCCACAAATGAGAGAGAAGACTACAATTATGAGGCAAAAATATGTGTAAACTTTCTTCCTTGCCTGGAGCCATTGGAGCCGTTTTAGAGCGCAAGTGTTCATGTATCTTTCGATGGCCATTCCCAGTAATGTAAGGAAAAGCGATAATGCCGTCGTCCAATAAGCATATCGGCCAATTTTGAAAAGTAATTCATCGTCCGTTGATTTCAGCAAAGCTGACAGAGCCCAGCAAACGGTGACAATGCCTTTTACAAAGTACATGCAAGTCAGCGTGACAAAATAGTACAAGATTGGGCTGCCGAATGTCAGTGTTAAGTTACGGTAGAACACCAAACATGATAGCCCATTACTGAGCACTGAGAGGAAGCCAAATAGCAAAGCGAATGATGGATAAAGAACATTCATTGTCTAACTCTCGAACTGGCCGTTGACAATTATACACCAGCTTTGGAACTTGCTTTAATAATTTTAACTCGAGTCTGGTTTAATAAACTTTAAATTGAATTTCACACCAAACCACCTTAAATCCGCACCACACTTCACTTAGTTACTTCAAGAATTGACCATTAAATTTCGTTCTAGTTTACTTTCTGAATATATTGTCTATCGCGGTAATAAGCGTATAACAACAACAGATTGCGTTGTGTTCCAGTGAGTTGACTCTAACATGTCATTCAGACAAAAACTTCACTATCGTTCTGAAGAAAACTTTTAAGCCGGGCTGTGACCGGATGATCCTATGACGTCAATGACCGACCAAATATGCGATGACGCATTTCTTGCCATTATCTTCGTGGCTACATTGGCGGCTGAGTAGCCTTTGTGCGTCATTCGATGTTCACTTTTCTTGACGTTACGCATGACAAAGCAACGCTTGCTGAATCAATATTTGAAGCTGCTTCAAGAACAGTCACGTTGCAAATGTCCACAAATTACAGGAACTTTTGTCTTTGCTGTTTCATTCTTCGACTTTCTCGAGATAATGTTCCAAAATAATGTTGGCAGCCACAAGCGTATGTCTTACGGGTGTGGAGATTAATGAGATATAGATTACGCTCATTTCGCTCTGCGCTAATGATTATTTCCTAAAAAAATTCGAATGTGATATGTTAATGTTTTGTTACTATTGTTTTCTGGAATGTTTCGAAACGGTTAATTTGCTACAAGAGAGCGTTTTGAGCCATGATTCTACCTCATTCAGATCTGTTCCGGTTTACAAAAAACAACTTGAGTGGTTTTAAGTTTCAAGACAAAAAAGGTTTCACAAGGTCGGTTATGTCATGGGTACATCTATATTCTTAGCAGAAGTTCGTCTTATCCTATTATTATTCGGCGATATTCAAACGGTCTCTTGTAAAGTTCAGCGATATCGAAAACGTGTTAGCGATAATCAGACAAATATCGCATTTGTCGTCAGTTTGCGCAGCGAGGCGTCGTCTGTGCGAAATTCATGACGACATTTTCAAGTTGACTGTTCGCTGCTAGACTCGTTAAAACAGGTGCTTTTTGTTCACAGTTTTTCTCCTTCTCGCGTATCCAAATTTAGTGGATTTAATCGTAAAAGTCAAATAACTATCTTTCCTTTTAAAGAATATGCAACTAGTTCAACAGCTTGTTCTAGTTGATTTCTAATCTTGGCTGTAGCCTGGGTTACGTGATTTTGAAAAGTGTGTTAAATTTTATCTCAAGGTTAACGATATTTCTGCTTTGAAGGACCGACTCTAGAAAAAAGTTGCTGTACAGTCCGATATGCTTTTGCGTAGGCTGCTTGTAATGATGATAAACGCTTTACTTATTGTCTTTTTGATCAGTTTATTTTATTTTCATAGTAGTCTGATAAATAAATAGTATCATTTTGTTGATAAAGTTCAGTCTGAATTTCAACATGGAAAGCTCATGTTTACAAACTGACTGTCCAATAGAGACCCGAGTAACGAGGTTGACTACTTGAAAATATTTTGGTGTGATTTTAACCATATTGCATTGCAATGCGGTTCTGAAATATCGACTTTGTCCAAAATGCTGACAAAAATTGGTGACGAACGGTCAAACTTACAATCCAAAGAAAAATGTTCAACATGTAAAGTAACAATGGGTTAACTGACAAAGCCCTTTTCTTTTTAATAAGATTTAAATTCAAGCTGGCTTAGAAACATGACACATTTCATTGACGCAGAGGTCAAGGTGCTTCCCCCTAAAGTGTGGTCTCTTTCAGTGAAATTGAAAATTTGAGATAGCATACTTTAGAATTTGTTTAATCAATTTGATGTCCTACGGTTCAACGTACAAAGACCATCATGTTCTTTTTGGGGGTCGAAAAGTGGTCAAAGTGGAATAAATTACATGAATGGGTTTAAATTTTTTAAATGATGATTCAACGAGTCGCTTTAATTTTTTGACACATCCTGGGTGGAAGTTAAAAAACATTTTCCCGCTAGTTGTCATTACGACTTTACCGCTTTCAATTTTCGTCATAATGCACGTCTTTTGATTTTTACTGCAGCGGAACAACGCAATTCTCTTTTGCACCTGGACCACAGCCATCGTAAACAACGCACGCAATGCCACTTTGTTCCTTGTTGAAGCCACCGTTAATTAACGCCTCTGTGCTCTTCATTGAAACACAATGACTTTTTGAGCGATGCCATTTGAAAAAAAAAATTACCAATCTTTTGATTATTGATGTAAACTGCGAAAAGTTTATAAAACTTGGTAACATTTACGACGCTGATGGGTGTTCGGTCTTATCTATTTAGGGAGTGCGAGTGTGCTTGTGCGCACATTGATGACGCCATCTTGATCAAGTTTCAAACTATTTTCAAACGTGATCATTCATTCAAGCCTTTGCGTACCGGAAAGTATTGGTAGACCTCCTGGATACGACTTTTACGAGACAGTTTTGATCATTTTATCTGATAAAGTAATTATTACGTGCGCAAAACATAAGGAAGTTACCCAAAAGCAGGGTTTTCACTTTACAAAATAATAATAGCCTTCAATTTACCATGAATGTCCTTAAACTATTTATCCAAATGTTAGTTCTTAGATTTTCATATACTCCTGTAATGGTGTTTTCATGAATGAATATCACTTTAAAATTTCCTTCGCAAAATGCTAAAATTTCCTTTACGATGTTTCGCGAAATTAATGTCAACCCTGCCGTCGAATGATCGAAATAAACGAATTACAACTATAAAATTAGTAAATTTCAAACGCTACGTTTGTGACTTTTAATAAAAAAGAAGTCTCAACTACTTCACACGTGTTCTAAAATCTCCTCAGATTTTTCCTTCAAAGTTCCTCCTTGTTTTTATTTCCTTCACTTTTCCTTCATTTTCCTAAAACTTCCTTCTAGAAGAAAATTTCCTTCAAAGTGGAAACCCAACCCAAAAGAATAATCTTAAAGTGGTCAGTGGTATGTTCATGACGAAATGTCATGTAAATATAGAGATTAGAGAAACAGTAAAAGTTAAAATATGGCGATATTACTTTTTTTCTCAAAGGTTTTAGATTTGTGTTTTGTGTAATCTGTGAAGCGCTTTCTGCATGGCTATTTGTCAAGTTCAGTTTTGTTTGATGTTATAATATGAGTGATGATACATCTGATGCAAACCCGTTTTCATTCAAGCATTTTATGAAAGCTAAGAGTGAAGTTTCATGTTCAGATCATGAGGGTAATGCCAAATACACAGCAGAGCCTGTGTCTGATCAGGCTAAAGGTCAAAATGATGAACTACCATTTCCTGAAGTTAATGAAACTGTGGTAGTAACCAAGAAAAAATCTAAAGGTAGGAACTGTAAAGTTAGTAATAGTAAACAATTAGAAGTACTAAGGTAAATGAAGTCAGATCCAGGTGCACTGCACTTGATTTATAGGCCAGGGCCGGTCACAGATTAGGGACTACACAGATATCCGACTTCCCCCATATTGCTTAAGTTGGTTTTCATAGCTGCCATCCTCCTTGCAAGTGCCCTAAAGAGAGGCATTCACCCCCTCCCCTAATATGCGATTCTCAACATGGTGCCTGTGGGGTGATGGCTTTCATTTAGGGCACTTGCCAGGACCATGGCAGAAACTGAAAAGGACTTACACCAAATTCATAGGCTTCACGCCTCAGTCGGACATCTGTATTGTCTTTAATCTGTGTTCCGGTTGTTCTCAAGCTAGTTAATTTAATGTTAGGTTGACATAAAGTTTGAAGCAATTTTTTAAGTACTTGTTTAAAGCAGTGGAAGTCTGTTGCCACAAAGTTCATCTGGATCAATGAAATTCTTAATTCATATCGTTTTGAAACAAACATATGTTAACAAGCCAAAACAACTGGTTAACTTAGTAAGACAGGCTTCATGCTAATTCACTTTCAGACAACTGGCTGTAGGCTGCTTGAGGGTAATTTCCTTGATTGACAACCCTTAAGAGAGTCAGAGCATGGGTAATATTTTGGTTTGGCTTGGATAAAAAATTGAATGGATAGGGGCTATGCAGTTTAGTGAGCACCTTCCATGCCACTGACCATCCAAAAAACATTAGATTAATAACACTGAGCTGGCCTGCTCAACTTGAACATCTCGAAACCCTACACTATTGTCTGCTAAACTGCAGTTTAGTCAAATGGGTGAACTGTTCACAGTATTTTAAAAATTCATTCAAGGCAAACTTTTGTTCATGTGTGAACGTTAAATCTGCTGCCCTTTCATTACATACAATAATTAGTAATGTCTATTTCCAGTATGCACATTTTACTTGACAAAACATCCTAACATTATTCAAATGTCAAATATTTGTACATTTCAATCAGGAAAAGACGGAAAGAAGAACTCTCATGTCAATCAGAAGTTGCTGGAATCATCAGACAATTTGGATGATGACAATCCTTTCTCATACAAGAAATTTGTAAAAAAGGATGCCGCATTGAAAACTGGTGGTCGTATTTTGCAAGTGAGTGTTAAACAGTAAACTCTAAGTGAACTTGAACGAACCTCTATTAAGGCCGGTTTACACTATCAAATTTTGTGTGATCAAAGTAGGAATTTTTCACAGAAAAATTCTACGTTTAGAAAAATTTGAAAGAAATATCAGAGTGAAGTAGTTCAGTGTTGAGCACTGTATTATTAAATATTTTTAGCAAATCCTTGAAAACTTACGATATACCTATGCGAAGTTCTCGCTTGGATCACAGAAGCTTTGATAGTGTAAACCGGTCTTAGGGAAGTCCCTACATGACTGAATATGGTGCCCATGTCTAGCTAAATAGTTTGATATATATAGCGAAGATGACAGAAAAAGAGATATGATTTTGTACACTAGACTAGAGTTTCAATATTTGAAAGCGACTAAGATTTTTATGAGCAAATTATGTCTGAAAGCCTTTGAAATCGTTCTGTAAAGTCTCAAAATTGACAGTTTAAACAAAAAATTTTGTTTTCATGTTTTTGTCTTGCACGTAATATTTCAGTCTTTCTTTTACTATTTTTTGTGTAAAGGCAACTGCTTAAAGCTATCTTGTCCTAGTTTGATGTACAAGGAAATTCAAATATGTTTAAAAATGAAGAAATGACGAAGTTTTTGATTTTTAGTCCACATTTTTTCGGCGCCATTTTGTGAAAAGAGACTGGGGCGACTTGTTAAAATCATTTTTCAATGTAGCTTCAAATGCAGTGATCTGTATATAATCTGGAATGCTAACTCCATAAGAAGCCGTCTATAACTGGATGAGGCCAACCGGGTCGCTAGCATTTTGTCATCTCCACCCGGAAACGACCATATATTTTTTTCTTGGCTATATTTGTTTAAGCCATAAAAACACTATTGTGTCTTTGGCTAATGGCTCAATTTTCGTGAAAATTTGAAAATAAGTGTATTTAACACAGAACTATACTATTTTGGAGGTTTAACCATTTTAGTGCTTCTCAAACTTTCAAAGACGCAGAAAACACGGCAAAAATCGCGCCGACTTTTTGTAGTTTTCGTGTTTGCTTCAACTTTTTTCGATAACAGTATAATTTTTGTCAAATTTTATTGCATGTAATATAAATTTAATTGTCACTCTTTAAGGTTACATGCATTTTACGAAACTAATGCAAGATTTAAGTTCCAAACTTTCTGGATATAAAAATGCTATTTTTTAAAAAGTATTTTAAAAAGGACTGGGTCTACCTGCAAAGTGAGCACAAATTGGCTTCAATTCCCCCCCTGACTTAGCGTTCCAGATATATTTACATTTCACTGTTCAAATGTGGTGGCGAGGGACCCTATTGAACTGAATATATCTGGAATGATAAGTCCATGTTGAATAAATTACACATGTATTTGAGGATAGAACACCAACCATCAGAGGGAAGGGGTTTTGATCTACACTTTCTCCCTCAACCTGCGAAATCTGAACGACCCTGGGCCAGTTGTATAAAAACGTACTTAAAGTTAACTACAGTTAAATACGAATGTCAACCAACCAGAATCGCCTATTCAAGATTTAACTACTTTTCAACAACAAAATCGTAGTGAAAACGTAGTTAAAAGTTTAATACAACCGGCCCCACATTACTAAAGTTTGATAAGATACAGGTTTTAATTATAGCGATCGAGGAAACATATATGGTGAGCTACAATTTGACACCCAGGGGCCGGTTGTATAGATACGTGGTTAAAGTCAGCTGTAGTTAAATACGATTATCAACCAACCAGAATCTCCTATTCAAGATTTAACTACTTTTTAACAACAA
>JAOBYK010511455.1:0-12925 GCA_025434845.1 Phenganax subtilis
CTACAACGCTGGCCAGAATGTTCTGGCCAGAGCAATGGCGGCCGTAAACCGGAAGCCGCTGTCGGCGGTCCCACAAACATCAAAGGACCTGCCTCTCTGTTTATTACCTACTCTGTGCCCTTACATTTTCTTCAAACGGGACTCAGGGACTTAGGCACAGGACGCATTTCAAGGTGTCCCAGGATCCTGTAAGAATGTTTCACAGTAAAAGCTATTGATTGCCTGTTTTGCCTACCCTTGCAAGACACTCTAGACCAATCACAAGCAAGATTTCATGTGCACACATCTGTGCGCACGGTGTGCACACTTTGCAGTATATAAGCACAAGCGTGCGCACACCATAAGACATATATATTGCAAAGATTCCGCTCAGTTCAATACACAAGAAATAACGAATAACTAGTAGACATATAAACTAAGGATGGAATCTGTCAGAATCTTACCGGCACCCGAAGACATGCTTTCACCATCAATACTCTCGCTATTTGGGATACTCGCTGTAATGATATGTATTGGATGTATAAATTAGTTATGCATGATTTCCAATTGACTTCCGTAGGATATAATATTAAGTAGTTTTATCAGTAAGAAATGTATATATAGTTGTCTCTAGTCGTGAAACGATCTCTCTAAAAGTGTCCTCACATGGAAATGAAAACACTATTGAAAAGGAGTGCCATTTTTGCTTCGAAAGGATCAAAAAGAGCAAAATGTTTGTGATGAAAACATCGTGTTGTGAGCAAATCGTTCACTGTATATTTTTTAAGACATGGGCAACATTATCGACGAATGATGATGCTGTACAACGTTTTTATTGCCGAGCAACATAACCAGAAAACGAATTTTGCTTCTTTTCTTTGCAAAGAAAGACCGAAAACGAACTAATGGCGAAAAGAAACTGCTGTCAAACCACAATACACAGCGATTGCATAAAAGACCTGTGCCTCGTACTCTCGCCGTTATCCGAGTTTGCATTAGAGTGTGGACAAGTTACCTGGTTTAACTGACTTTGGTTGAGCGTATAGAACATACCGTTATCATTACAGTTTGTCAGTGTTTCTCACAGCTTTACAGTTATTTATGAGCAAACATTATCAGGACCTTTTATTTATATTTATCATAAGACATTTGTACTAGTTATTTGTTATTTGTGGTGTCAAAGTTGGAAATATAGATTTTAAAATAGAGAGAATTGATCGTTAGTCTTTGAGTACCCAGACATTCTGGGTTATCTATATGATTGGAGCGAGAATCGATGAACATATTTCGAACAGTTAATTTTACATGTACAGACATTTGATATACATCTCATCGAAGTTTAGAATAGTTTTTGTTGTGTTAAAGTTTTGAAATGTATTTTTAAGAATATAAAAACGTGTTGTTGTTTGAATCGTTTCGTGCGCAACTCCCGATGATGTCACACCATAATGACGTCATTTCCACGCGTGGAATCCACTAAATAATACCGTTCAATACAAATCGGAGGTGATGTCATGCTTGTCAGCATCCAGTATCGAGGGCTCATTCTCCCATGCATGGGGTCCACGCGTGGCGACTTTTGGCGGTATAGGGGGGGGGGGAAATTTACTTGTATGCTCGTGCATTTTAATTGTTTTAATTAAAAAGCGCGTGCAAGACAAGCATCTGACTGGTGAACATTCAGCAGAGCTTGCCACGTGCTATTTAGTGGCTTTCCCTCCTTATCTATAGTTTTATGTTTGAATATTTCAATAGACTCTCTCATATTACAAGAAAATTTACATTTGTCATTTGCCAGAGTGGTTGTTTCATTCTATTTTATGCGATGATCGCATATTCATGCGTGATGCGCTACAGCAGACTTATCAAGTTTAGCTTTTTTGCAATTCGTCTTGTGTTCTTAAAGACGGGTTGAGAGATTTCTACAGGTCTCTGCAATGTAAACCAAATCACATTTGCGTGACATGCGATAAACACCAGGTTTTAGAAGTTCATCTATACTCTCATTGTAAGTGGAAAGACAGCGGAATATATTGTTGGAACTTGAATGGCTAACTTTTATGGCAACTTTTTTTAAAATTCTAAGAATGTTCGCTAGTCAGACCCTTGTCTTGCAGGAGCACTTTAATTAAAACAATTCAAAAGTGCGAGGAAACAGATCACAACAATTGTGATCTAGAAGTGACATAAATCATTTTAAGTTAGTCGCACTGATGAAGATCAGGGCTAATGGACCAAAAGCTTTGCAATAATAAATATACATGGTGTATACCTCAAACGAATACTGATGCAATATAATTTAATTCTTACTTGCAAATACGACCTGTTCCTTGTAGCGAGTTTGCACAATTGCCGACAGGACAGTTTTCACATACCAACATGAACCATAACACCGAACAACGGCCATGTGTGCCTGCTCGAACGTTTACATGCCCGTTAGCCATAGGTCATTAAACACCTAACCAGAATTTTTAAAAAAAAAGGGGTATTCTGTTGTTCTTGCTTGACGTTCAAAACCTTTTTGCAGGTTAAAAATCTCCCAATCCGGCAGATTTTCCGTGTTCTTAAAGTTCTTGCAGTTTTGTCAGTAAATATTGTTACGTTCACCGTAACAAGAAAGACTTAGAAATAGAAGAGTCCTTATATTTTTTAATATTTTATTGATAAAAGAAAACTAAATGAATGAAGAATCAGGATAGTGTAAACTTATCTGTCTATTGACAATTATAGCTTTGCTTTCAGACTTTGTCTTTTCAGTCACTTCCGTTTCCTCAGTCTTGTTAACTCTGCCATGGCGATAACTCCATCAGTTTTAACTAAGTCTTCTTGAACAACAGCACAACCTTTCTAATTTAACTCTCCTCTATCTACAGTGGTTTGCAGTTTATATACTCTTTTAGAAACTATTTATAGAAGATTACTCAATTACTAATTTTAGGAATTTATGAAATAACTAAATATAGTTGCATGAGTCCGCAGGACTCAGAATGACTAAGTAAGAATGAATCAGCAAGACACATCTGACTTTACGTCACAATATATTCTACAGTTCTTGCCTGTCTGATAATAATGGTTTTTTAGTTTTACAAGAATTAAGTCTGCTTTGTAATTTGTTTGAAATTATGTAAATGTTTGACGTCATCTGTTCATTCTGTGCAGCGCAGGTGAACCGAGATTGACTTCACTCAGCATTTTTTTCCAGAATCTGCCATTAAGACAAAGATTCCTGGCTGTCTTTCCCATTAAGTCTTCATTCCGGACATCTTCGTTGATGAGCAATTTCACGAGAGGAAAAATTGCTGGTTGTGATATCCGTAAAACATTTTTTGCTAGCATTTTAAAGACATTATCAACAGATAGTTGTATTCTTTCAAACAATGACAACTGCTTGATGCTGTACACAACTTTTTACTGTTTCCACGTTTGATGCTTGTGTTTAAAATACTGCAACACATCAGAAAGTGTACATTTCAAACGACCCGCTCCTAGCATTGGTTTTTAGGGTTTCTGTACCCCCAAACCTAAGGGGCTGCTGCCTCACGGGGAATTTTCATGAGTGAAGGGTTCCCTTGGGTTTTGCTGCGACGAGATTTAGTACAGGTAGCTAGGACCCAGAATGCCATTACCCTTTCGACCAACCGCAATTTTTTTACAAATAATATGGCAACATTTCAGGTAGTTCATTTGCAAAAATAGCTGGTCAACCTTTATGAATAACTTTTGATACTTGTTTGAATGTTAAATCAGTGTTAGAACATTCGTCTTATACTGGGCTCCATTTCTTAGGAACCTATTGGACTAAGGGCTCCCCAAAAACTGCGGGCTCGACTGGTTGTTGTTAGTTGTTAAACAGCTAAGCATATGTAGTTTTTGTTACGTGTGATACCTCAGTAAAAGAGAATAGCGTTTTGAAACAGACAAACCTGTTATAACATGTTGTCAGCAGTCACTATCGGTGACAAAGAATAGTAAACGACTTATTAGCTGAGGAACTGTGTTATACAAGTGGGAAACGGCAATCAATCGAACATAGGACATGGTGGAGATGGAATCGTACAACAAACCTGGTACACTAATACTGGATGCGCAATTGGATTGTCGGTGGAGTGTTGTCTGATCCCTGGAGAGGTGAACTGTTTGAAGAAACCGGACTCGACACTGCAGTCTGCACACTATTATTGCCATACATATGAAGCTTCAGAGAGTGAAAAAATGACGTTCGGTTTTTCCCCTGGGAATATTGATCAGTCAACATCGAGCATTCATGACGTTCAGAGTTCCAAGCTAGAACCTACTAGACCAATTGACCCTTTGTGCAAATTTTGTGGTCTCAGGCACTCATTTTTACAGCAAAGAAAATTTCCTGCTTACAAAAAGAAGTGCAGAAAATGTAAAAAAGAAGGTCACTTTGCTAGGGTATGTAGATCTTATCCAGGAAAGAGCAAGGGGCACCAAATCGAGAAACGTGAGGATCGTGAATGTGAGGACGTTGTAACATATGCATACTTTGACTCAATTGAGTTGAGATCTGTCGATGTGTCAGTATCTAGGAACAAAAGCATGATCAAGGTCAAGGTAAATAAGCATCATGTTAAAGTGAAAGCTGACGCAGGTGCTGAAGCAAATGTAATTCTTTTTAGTCACTACAGACTAATTACACGAAAACCTCTCCAGAAAATCTAGCAGTCACTGAAAGGATGGTTAGCCGCAAAGACCATACACCCAGTTTGATGTGTAAGGCTCTCTACTCATGACAAGAGTCGTACCATTAACCTGTTATACTTAGTTGTAAATGGCGATTTCACCCCATTGATGAGCCGCAATGCATGCCTTGACCTAGAAGTTTTACTGTTCATGAACTTAGAGTTGATTCAGAGTATACCAACAAGCCCAGACAGTGGTGAAATCAAACATACCCTTCCGTACATTATTAGGACAGATCCAGCACTAATGAACTTCCAAGATTGTTTCAGTGATAAGCCTGGTAGACTACCCTATGAAATCACTTTGGAAATTGATGAGAGTATAACATCAGCTATACACCCATCAAGAAAATTGCCAATACCACTTCTTGAGCCTGTAAAACAGAAGTTACCTGAGATGGAGCACGATGGAATCATAGTCAAAAAGGATGAACACACACTGTGGGTCAGCTTGATGTTAGTGGTAGACAATAGACGAGAGAATAGGAAAGAACAACTCTTCAAAGAGGAGATTAGAACCTTTATTGATCCTCGAGATCTAAACACTGCACTGAAACGTGTTCACCACCTTATGGTTACTATTGAAGAAATTGCAGACAAGCTTACTAGCAATGTTGTGTTTTCAACCATAGATGCTTGCAGTAGACTTTGGCAACTTCCAGTTGATGAGGCGAGATCAAAATTGCTTACGTTCAACACTCCTTGGGAAAGGTACCGGTTCTGTAGGCTGCCTTTTGGTATTGTTCCAGCGCCAGAGATCTACCAGCATGAAATGGAAAGGCTGTTTGAAGGTGTCTCAATGGAAGTCATAGTGGATGCCTTCCTCGTACATGCACAAGACCAGAAAGAAATGGATGAAAAACTGTCAATGGTACTAGAATGAAGTCAAGAGGTAGGACTAAAGTTCAATCCAGGGAAACTGAAACTTAGAGTAGACAGAGTTAGTTATGTGGCCATAGGCTAACCTCGCAAGGTTTGCCGCCAGATCCAGAGAAAATTAAAGCTATTGTTGATATGCCACCACTAACAGATAAGGAGGGGGTGCAGCCAGTAGCGTCGCTAGGGAGGGGACTGGTGGGGACACGTCCCCCCCAGTTCTCCTAAATATCTCTTGAGATTCTCCTAAATCAGTTGGATAGAGAACAAGGGGGGTACGCTAGAAATGAACAGGCTTTAAAACATCCATGTCTGCTGGGGAAGATAACTCGGAATAACCACGCTTGTAATCAATGCTTATAATGGATTTAACATAAAGTATTATCAATCGTCTTTAAACCTGCTATTTATTACGTTTATTAGTTGTACTAATGACGTCATCTCTTTGTTCCGTCCTACCGTCCCCCCCACCTTTCTAGGCCTGGCGACGCCACTGGGTGCAGCGGCTGCTTGGAACGGTGAACTATCTTTATAAGTTTATCCAAAACAAAGCAGAAATTCACTTACCCATCTTTTAGTTACTACAGAAAGATGCATTTTTGTATGAAACACACCTCAACAAAATGCATTTGAACAGCTCAACCTTGTGACCAGTAGTTCACCTATTCTGTCCTATTTTGACAATAACAAACGGACAGTTTTGAATGTTGGTGCCAGCAGTGCAGGCCTAGGAGGGGTAGTAATGCAGGACAGAAAAACAAGTTGCTTATGGCTCACGCACACTCACCAGGGCAGAGAAACATTACGCAAATATCGAAAAGGTGTTACTTGCTATCACCTGGAGGGTACAGAAGTTTCACACACACCTTTATGGCCGGACGGTTATTGTAGGAACAGATCACAAGCTGCTTCAGTCAATCTTAAAGAAACCACTTAATGAGGCCCCACCCAGGTTACAACGCATACTCCTTAAACTGACCAAGTACGATTTGAAAGTGCACTATGTTCCGGGTAAGCGGCAAGCCCTTAGTGACTGTTTGAGCAGAGCATCTGTATGTTATAACGGAACAACCTAGAAATAACAGTGATGAGATACAAGTAAACCGAGTTAATCAACTCTGATGAAACGTCGCAGGTCATTATGGATTATGTTCTCCGGGGATGGCCTTCAGACTGAGGACAAATTGATGAACTAGCACGGGAATATTTCAACTACAGTGAGGAGCTCAGTGTTGAGGATTGATTGCTGTTTAATTCTGATCGAATTGTTGTGCTACGAGGTATGCGAGCTAAAGTTCTTGACGAGATTCATGGTGCTCACACGGGTGAGTCGAAAAGTCTGTCCTATGCAAGGGACTATGCTTTCTTGCTGTGTATGAGTGCACAGGTAAAAGATAGAGTCCGATCGTGCGGAACATGCAATGCCTTCAGGAATCAGCAGCATAAAGAAACACTTAAACTAAATGACATTCCTGGGCTTCCCTGGCAGATCGTTGGTGCAGATCTATTTGACTATGGTGAGCCCACATACTAAGTGGTTACTGATTTTTACTCAAAATTCTTCAAAATTGAACTTCTACGCCAAAGTACTGCCACATGTCTCATTAACAACCTGAAGAAAATCTTTGCCAGCGATGCAATTCCCAAAAAAGTTATCAGTGATAACGAATCTCAAAACAGTAATACAAGGAACTTATTGGACAGTATTCACCAGTTCAAGGTATTTACTAAAGAATAGGGTTTCGAACATACCACCAGCTCACCTGAATATCCTGAGTCAAATGGTGCAGCTGAGAAAGCTGTACAAACAGCTAAACGAATCATTAAGAAAGCCAAGGCTGACTGAAAGGATCCCTTTGAAGGGCTTCTCTAGTACCATAACACACTTTTGAGGACATCGGCCTATCACCAGTTCAGCTGTTAATGAGCCAGAGGACTCGCACTATGCTTCTCACCTACAAAAGGCTGCTGCTCCCTCAACCAGTGAACCCTGATACAGTTGCTAAAGCACTCGAAACACGCCAAGATAAAGCTACAACATATTACAACCAGAACAGCAAAGATCTTCCACCTTTGGGACCTGGTTCTAAAGTTAGAATCCGAACAAGCAGGGGAAAGTCTTTGGAGGAAGGCTGAAGTACTACCGAGGTCATACATAGTCCTGGATGACAGATGGAGAGTTTACCGCAGAAACAGGAGGCATGTAATCTCTACCCCAATAGACCAGTCAATGCAAAAGCGGGCAAGCCCTCCGATACTTCCCACCAGTCTGCCATCTTCGAGTGTACTAATGGAACCACAGGTACCTATGACCTCAGATGAACCACTAGAGCAGCCCTTTAATCAAGCAGATAGTACAGTTACCACTACCAGGTCAGGAAGAGTTGTTCGAAAGCCGGACAGACTTATTGACTCTTGTTAATTGACTGCTAATGACCTATGCAGGCTTGTTTAATCATTGACATTATGTTCTGTAATAGCATTAGAACTTTTTTGTTAAGGGGGGAGATGTTATGATATTTGTCTTATTCTGCCCTCCCTTCCTTCGGAACCTATTAGACTAAGGGCGCCCTGAAAACCGCGGGCTTCGCTAGTTGTTGTTAGTTGTTAAAAAGCAAAGCATATGTGGGTTTTTTTACGTGTGATACTTCAGTAAAATAGAATAGCGTTTTGAAACAGAGAAACTTATTGTAACAATGACCTTTTTCAATACTTTTATTGTTGGTTGCAAAAGATATTTTATCACCATTCAATAATAACTATAAAATATTATTTTTTATCGGTTACTTAGGAAGTGTTGGCTTGTAACATAAAATATGTTCAAGGAACAGGCCTTTTCCGTGTTTAAATATAACTGTATTTCATGTATTGCCGCACCAGGGCTGGCACAACATGTAAAAGCTTTCTGAACATGGTAATGACGTGTTTGCGATCAGCTTCTTCAAACAACATTAATTCTGTATACATGCACTTGAGAGGGAGGCTATTACACTTGTACAGAATTTACAATGTTCAGATGTACAGATGTACTTCTGTTAATATAAAACTGTCCATTTCTTACGCAATAATAGAGAGTTTACGATTGAAGACGCGGTACGGCTCGACGACGTGGGTCTATTTTACTGAAAAATTAGTCCAAAAGCAATGCTAAGCGCAACAATTAGGGAGTTTACAATCCACAACGCTAAAACACGACGACGGGGAAGCTAAATGTACAAATTTATAGTCTCAAGAAGTCCTTATAGAGAATTTGCAACGGCGTAGTGACCATGAGGACGAATGAACACGCTGCCAAATCAAGCCTTTTCATGTCTTCGTGGGGACGTAGAAGTTTCGTGACGTTAGAATGGTTAATCCACATAGTCAACCTTATAAAAAATATTGCATCGTTTACCCTCAACCTATTCGCTACCCGATTTTCAGAAAGACTTTAAGTCTTTATTGTTGCGCTTAGCATTGGTTTGGATTAATTATTCAGTAAAATAGACCCCACGTCGTCGAGCCGTACCGCGTCTTAAATCGTAAACTCTCTAATAGCAAGGTTTAGCAAAGACGACGCGACGTCAACGACATTTTCACGTCCTCATGGACGTCGCGACGGCTTCGCTAAACCTCGCTATATGCGCACATAAACGTCTCACAAAAATGTAAAAGGTCTTTTTTTCAAGGTATGAAAAACTTGTTCCCTATATATGAAACTCTTTGAATATTAAATTAATAGCACATCTAATTTTTTTGGAAACAACCTTCAAATTCCTACAGCTGATGAACAGCTTCGTTGAAAGGCTAATTAAAGTTCTTTTGTACCATGAACACCAACAAAAGTGAAGTTTTAGATTCTTTGTGCAACTGCACTATTTCAGAAGCAAAAAATTAGATTAAAATAGGAAATACAGCAATTTTGATGTATACAGTGAGAGAAAAACAGGCAGAGTAATCAAAGTGCTTCCAAACCTCAAGAAACGCCGACAGAAGTGTTATAAAAAACAGGAAATATATAACACAAAACGCCTGGCCAAAAATTTGCGAAATTCTTGGCCGACAGCTGCTTTTTGATTTGTCCAAAAAACCATAGAAACAGCAGAGTCGTATTAATGACTTTGCAATGTGTAGAGATGAGGTCTTAGAGAAGACAGCCATCCGACGACTGCACAGAACAGACTTCTGGCATACCGAACGAAAAGAGAACAAAAAAAATGATTCAAAAAAAAGACTTCATCGCAATAGCAACAGATCAGTGGCGAATTTAGTGTACATCAAACCGTCAGGTGAAGAGGGTAAAACGTCCGAGGTTATTGAGAGCTTAAATTTTGTATAGCACTCCAGTTACTAGTTTTACTCGGTCAGATTGGTGTAACAGTCCAGTAAATGTTTTATTAATCGATCAGTGCCCTGAAGTTTCAAACCGGCCACAGATTTTAAATGTTGGGCAGTGGTGTGGCATCACCGTCGCAACAGAACTTTTCATTGGTTAATGAATCTATGACTGGCCTAATGACTCGGCGACAGCTTTTTTTGCCTTGTAACAATGCTTCTTATTGGCCAAGCCATATTTGGACAGGTTTTTCCACACACTGCGGGCAGACTTATCGGGATTTTTGACCGGTCAGGGTTGTTAGCCTGAAATTTGCCCTTGAGACGTCTTTATGATTGGTTAAACTACACATTGTCAAACTTAACGCAAACTACTATTGGTGAACCGGCTCACATAAAACGGGCGCTGCATGGTGTTTACAGTCTTCTGTCTTCACAGAAGTGCATATAGCGCGTCGTGAAAATAATACGAGGTATTTTCGAATAAAAGAGCTCCTCAACTCGAAGCCTGGCAATGTAAATTTCTTCCATTCAAGGAGGAAGTCTACATTGACAGGAAAATCAAAATCTCTGGAAAAGTATTTCACTGTAATTATGTATTGTTATTGTGTTATATTCATTTATTTGCGCTCTATTCTATGAGTATTCTTAGTTATTTCGCTGTTTAAAACTGGAAATATCTACAAAAGCGAAAGATTTGCTCATTTGTATATGCTATTTTGCTTTGTGACGAGCTTCGTGTCGAGCTTCGTGTGGAGCTTCGTATCGAGCTTTGTGTGATTCCAGGTTCTGCAAAGCCAAAGGTCAATTCGTTCATTTGCATGAATACATGTCGGATAACTATACTTAAATTGCACTAGGTATTTATGTGTCCTGGGCATGCTGATGAAGCCTGATATAGCGAAAAACAGACAGCCTGAACACCCTAAATTAATTGATTAATTAAGTAGTTAATTAAAATTTAGCATTCGTCCGAAAATTTTTGAAGGGGTTAGTTAGTTGAGCCGCATCTGCACTTGTGACAGATTACCTTACAGGATGAGTAGCCGGCAAGCCAGTGCTTCTTGAACGGCTCCTAATTTTCGTACATCAATTTAAGACAATAAACTTTAATACTCAGCGAAGCAGACTAAATTTGGCAAGAAAATACTAGTATCTTCATTATATAATAAATGGAAAATGAAGTGAAACCGATATATTTTTAAAGGAAATTTCACCATTTTTTTATGTTATGTAAATGAAATGCCGTAGTCACAGCGGAAATGATACATTTTCTACAATTTTCTGTGATACAAATCTGAGTTCCAAGGCCAAGATTTTATTGAAGAGACCTAAATATTTATTTCAAGAAAATGGTGAATAGTATGGCCATTTAGTGAAGGCCCACAATTTTCCCCCTTAGTTAGGGGCACAGAATAAAGAGTACCCGGTGACTGGGAATCCACCACTGAATCTTGCTGAAGAGAGTCTTCAGAAAGCTCAAGCGTTTTGAAAATGAGTTTCGCATTTGCACCAAACGAAAACAGAGCCGTTCGGTCCTAATAGGGTCGGATATGTTTTCTGAAAAGAATCTTGAAGCGCCTGAAGTTTAAATAATATCACTCCTTGGTTGAAACATGATAGAGGAAGTAAATTGTTTTGAGGTGATTAAGTACAACTGGAAATCAGGTACAGGTCAGAGAATAAGAGAAAAAAGCATTATGGAACAAATAGTCTAAGAAAAACCTCAGCCGTACGCAGTAAAGGTAGGTCGGGGGCGTCACTTTGTATTTATATGCAATAACGGATCAGGGTGAACGTCACATTTAAAAATTTTTTCTTTAGTGTGAAAATTAAAACGTTGTCACTTGAAACCTCGACTTCGCTCGAGTAAAAATATGTGGAGTAAAATACATAGAGATTACTTCATGGTTAGTGAGAGCGTACGATTTTTATGCACGAGTTGTGAAGAATTGCAAACAAACAAGTGAGCGAGTAGCGAACGAGTGAGTTTTGCAATGCTTCACAACGAGTGCGTAATAAAAATTGTGCAAGTGAGCAAACTATGAAGTAATTCGTTTATTATATGATACAGAGAATTGTTTATATGACGAGTAGCAACTCAAGAATTCAATCGGCGAAAAGACGTTTTGTTTCCAGTGTAAACGTATTACTATCGTTTAGTTCTAGCAAAATTATGTGCACAAACAACTTTTTCTTGTCTTACATCTTACCCGTGTTTCTTTAAGCGTTTACTAACGCTTGCATAAGTTCTTTTACGGTAACACTCTTAAACGTGGCCATGTTGTTCATACGCGCGGGAAAACTGAGACGATTTTTACCACATGTGAAAAATATCGTCCGTCCAGTCAGAAAGCCGAGACGATAATTTTCACATGTGAAAACCAGATACGGTTTTTATTTCGCTTGTTTTCGCTGAAAAAACGTTGTATCATATAATAAAGACCAAGGTCTCTCCCAGAAAACCAATAAAACGCACGGAGAACTACTGACATAGTAAGATATCAGTTTTGATTTTCAAACATTTCCAAGATGGTCCTTGTAAGGAAATCTGAACTTTTTGGAAGGCTTATAGCTTGTGTAAATCTGCTCTGTTACAGAAAAACTGTTTGTATTAAAAAAAAACACCAAAACGAATTGCTGAAAATTCCATTTTTTGCAGGGGGATTAATATTTTCTCTCCAAGTGCAGGTATTTGTTGAAATTTAAGAGGTTAAAAACACCTAATAGCGTGGCGAATCGAGGGCTTTTCTTACTTAAGTCAGTGATTTAGGGTGCGTGGCTGTTTCGCCCCATGTCAAAATCAACAGAACGCTTTGGAACACATACAGTATTCAATTTTGCAGCTTAGATTTATCACAAAATTGCACCGCCAATATATTTAGAAACATATAATATGTCACAAATCACAACACCTACGTATGACTCTAGCTCAAATCATTTTTAAACTTTAGTCATTTGGATGTATGTATGTACGTATGTATGAACCTTTATTTAAAAACCATTATCGACGCTAGCCTCAATCAACATTTAGTTGGTTTCCATGAGGGGCG
>JAOBYK010511566.1:0-12922 GCA_025434845.1 Phenganax subtilis
CCTGTTTGTTTAAATTAAATGTTTCTCATTACTATATGACTATTGACTCTTAATTAAAGAGATTCGGATATAAAACAGGAAAGACCCAGTTTTGTCATAGTAATGATATGTTTAATGAGACCAACTTAAATTACTTGATTATTGCTGTACAGAGTAATTAAATGAGCAAAGACTTCAACAAAAGATTAAATTAATACTGTCCTTACAAACAGTTGCATGAAATTTTCTACCATTTGTTCAAAATCTGTGTATGAGAGGTATTATAATAAATTATACTTGAATTATAAATACACAATTCTTACTTTCATAATCCGACCATTTGCAAATGTACAAATTTACACGGCTGTAAGGCCTTCCAATCGCATCCGTGTATTTCTCGACCGAGAACAATTCTTTTGATCCAGGTAAGTGATACACTAGGTCCATATCTGGGTATAACAAAACCCATTAACAATTTTTGTAATCTTGGAGTTGCTTATTATGCGCAAGCTGTTTATCTGTCCCTGCTTTCTTCACAATAAACTGAGAATCTACCTTTTCTACTTGAATTGGCAGAAGAGACCCTCTTCATACTTTCAATTGTCTTCCTTCCACCTCCATAATCCCAACGTTTATCTATGTCAAACAATGACTATATTAAAGGAGTCTTACAAGAGACATGTTCTTAATCATATTACATGATATTGAAACACTTTAACTTCATGTAATGTTTGCATTGTACCCTTTTCACATGCTTCATTTTCAAAATTGAATTTCTTTAATAAATTATAGTAAAAGAAATTGTCAAATACCTTACTGAATATGTCGATGAACGTAGATTGACAGTCTCATCCTATTTTGCTTTCTTTATTTGAATTGAACACTCGTCCGCTTTCCTTTTTCTTGTGTTCTCAAATGAGAGATCATCAGCACCAGACTTTCTTTCGATGTATTCTTTAAAAGTAAGTGGCAGATTGGAAGTTGATGATTCAGAGCACCGAGATGGTCCAGAGCCACTTTAGATATCTTCTTGGACATTCCTTGACACATTACATATTTCAAATGTAAAGCTATGATCCTCTGCTCCACAATGTTCGGAGAAATTGGCATTATTGACCTGTGAACGGCCACATTCAGCACAAAACATCTCAGATGCAGTGGCGAATCAAGCATGTTATGTCGTGTAAAACGCACTCACAGTGCATAATTATTTACAATTCTACATGCATAAATAATTATTTCTACAAGGCAGTGATTTTGTGCGTGTGTTTTTGAATTAGTGTACATGTACAAAGTTTTGTGCATGTGTTTGAATTTGTGTGTGCATTAGGGTTTTGCGTGCATGTGCTTGGTTTTGTGGGCGTGTATAAGGTTTTGTGTGTGTGTTTGAATTTGTGCGCGTGTATTCGGTTTTGTGTGGGTGTATTTGGTTTTGTGCGCTTGAATTTGGTTTTGTGAGCGTGTATTTGGTTTTGTGCATCTGTATTTGAATAAGTGTGTGTGTATTAGGATTTGTGCATGTGTATTGTATTTTGTGTGTGTGAATTGCACTTCTGGGCCGCCGTAGCAAGCAGCTTTAATCGCTCAATCATAAATTTATATCGTAGATACTTTTACAACTTCTACAGCGTGCAGTACAACTGCGTATACAGCTTCTTACACCCGGTAAAACTAAATTCAGTGTTGAAAACACACATATTTATCTTCTTACAGGACACAAAAACCATTGCCAAGCAAATAATTAAAAAAAATAGTCACAGAAAGACACGCAGTAATCTTTTTGCTGAATTTTTTTTGCCCGCAAACAAAAACAAATGTCCGTCTGTGGTAATTTTCATCGCCAGCGAGACCTATATGCGTCAGCATAATGCGAACAAATTTTGATCCCATGCACTAAGTCCAGGTTACTTAAAGGTCAGTGGCGTTACCTTGCTATAACGATAATGAATATTCCCTACCATTTCTAATCCTATGTGACTGCAACAGATTAAATAAAAAACGACACCCTTTTTTGTCGCGTCACAGAAGTCATAAGTTATCAAAAAGGGCACCGTTTTTGTTCTACAATGTAAATAAAGTAGTTGACCGAAAAGGGTACCCTTTCTCGTCTTGCTTCTGAGTACCAAGATTGACAAAAAAGGGTACTCTTTTCAGTCATGTTGGAAAATGACGGTGTTTAGCAATAAGGATCCCCTTTTTTCGAAGAAAGGTAGGGATATTCGACATTTTTCCCAAAAAGCTGGTGGAATTGAAAAGGATATGGTATATTGTGTTGATGATGATAAATGCGTAAGTCGAAAGAAGGATTTACCTTAAACTTAAGAGGCTGTCTCTCTAAGACCCACCTGCTGACTTTCGCTATGAAATTTATTTTGCTCTCATATCTCTATCACTTATTAACCTTTGTTAGTGTATAATAAATATGCATTCATCTTTTGGATTCCTATTTTATATTTCCAGTTTTGCTATATTGTCTGTTTTGTGCCTGCCGTGGCTATTTTTAGATGCTTTCAGACATATAATCATCCATTTTCAAAGGATCTCCAGATATACTTACGACGTTAATTGAGTTTTAGTTTTGGCTTATCTGAAAGACTTACGTCTTCACAAAAATACGGCGGCAATGATATGTGTGTATTACTGGAATTTGGAATTTTTTTCTCATTTTTTTGTATGTTGGTTTATAATTCTATGAACGAATTTTTCTGGGGAAACAAACCAGTACGCTCTGAACTTTAATAATATATTTCCAAATTTGGCGTTAACATTGATTAAACATTAACTATACTTAGCGACGATCATCATAGCACGACATTAAATAAACTACCTGAATTATATGATTTAGACATTTTTTGATTTCTAGTTGATATTTCTAAAGAAAAAGAGCAATATTTCATGCTTTCTGTTTTCTTTGGCTAACATGTACTTTTGAAATAGATTGTAGTGCTTAGTCACGCGACTATAATTAAGCGCATTTTATGTAGTTTCTGTTGACGCACTAAAAGCTTCTCGAACACAAATTTATGCTTTGTAATTATTATACTGCGTAGCCTAGTCTGCATTATCTTACCGCAACTTATTTCCTTGATGCAATGCTTAGTAATCACACCCTAGCTTGAACTTTGCTCGCTGTATTTCATAGAGTACAAAAAGCATTGTAAATAGCTGATGTTTAGTTACTGTACATCTCAACACCATTCAGATAGTAACATCTTGGTCAACGCTCGTCTTCGGACTTCAGTGTTTGTCATTTAAATATGTACACAGCGTATTAGTGGTATTAGCGTTGGAGTGTTTATCAAACTCGCAGTAACAGCAACTACCTAAACAACAAGCGCACGTGGCTTCATGCTAAAAGATAAAAAACAAGCCTGTCTATAATTGCAATAACAAAACTGATTTCAATCAGCTACACTTACTGCTGTAGTTCATACAACATATTTTAAAGTGTATATGCAATGAATTTTTGCAAAAAAGTTTTTTGCAGTAATATGAAAGAACACGCTGCGCTGATCACTATGCAACAAAACGAATTAAAATTCGATTCATAGAACTTGAGTTATTTAGGCTCAAACATGGCATCTTTTGGTTATTTTGATCACCTACCTGTTGAAAGACTGGGACCGAGTAAATCTGGCCCTGTGACGTTTGCAGTATGACATCTTGAAAATTGCATGAACAAAATATAACAAAATTACTAGGTGAAACGTTTATAATTTTGTGTGAAATCTTAACGATATGTCGGGATAACGAAGGCTTTGAGTCTCAAACAGAGTCAGATATGTCAACTGATTGTGAAGATGTCGTTGAACAGTCGTCTGCTGTCCAGCCATACCAATTTGAGCCAGTGGCTGACAGCGAAGGTCTGGAGGCCAGATTCAACAAAATCGTTGGTGTTAGTTCTTGGCACGCAAATCTTTTCATTTGTCGTGCTCTTTGAACATTCAATGAAACTTTTTAATGATTTTTACCACTACAAAGTTCGTAAACACATGTAAATATTTTAGTTGTACTTGTGGTAACTGCAGTGATGCTTTGTTGGAGGATGCCAGGGAATACAGGTGCTGTCAGGAAATCTTGGCATGCCTTGGCAAATTTACTTTTGAGGGAAAAGATGCGGAATGTATTACTCTACATTGGGATTACTCTGCAGTCACAAACAGGACTGTTTTAGAGACTGCTGGCGCTTTCATGTCTGACAAATCAGGAAAGAAATATCGCCAACCAACTAGCAGGACTCGAGATGTTGAAAACGAGTGAGTAATATTTTTCTGTTCTTATACAGGTTGTATCTACAAAGAGCAACTCTACAATGATGAACATAATATTATAAAATTTCTACTTGAAGAGTTTTAACCATTTTGCTTTTCTTTAAGTCACCAACATGTGAAATCTCCCATTTTCGCAATTACTGTAATTTGGATTCAGGGTGATACAGACCATGTTAGCAAATACGTGCTTAATCATTTTGATACATCTGTGCAGTAGCATATCGCTGGGTAGTTGCTTGGATATTTGGCATGCTGGGATGCGATAACTCAAGGCCACTTCCAGCGTGTTTGTATAATGATATCAGAAAGAGATATCCATCACAAAGCACCACTGGATATAAATCTGCAAAACAGAGAACTTCATGAAAATTGTATAGTACACATACTAATTTATTATATTCTACTTCATTCAAACTCAGATATTTACATAATGTAGTGTGTATATTAAACTAAACATTTTCATTCTCAGTATTGGACTGGCATTCAGTTTTACTATGCCCTCTCATAGGTTTACAACACTTTTTGCAGCAGGGGGCTCTGCGTTTTTGCTTATTGGCGTTGGTTGCCTTTTCTTCCATTAGACGATCTTGAATTGCAACTAGACAAACAACACATTCAATTTGTGAATTGCACAAAAGAAGTAACTATGACAAAGTACATTTAAATTATACCTGCAGGAAATAATTCAGTGACTCTCCCTTTTCTTTGCACCTGATTTCTGATTGCTTCTTGTTTTATAAGGAGGTTGAGAAATTGGCTTGTCAAAGATTTCGGCTCTCTGGATTTGTATGTGCCCCATGTCCTTTTTAAATCTTCTTTGCTGCTAGTGAACAGCAAGTCCCGATGCATTTCAGCAACATATCCTACAGAAGTTAGACCCCAGCAATTTTTGAATACATTTGTTCTGCAACAGTTAAGTCGTTTGGACAATGCACATACCATATGTGGGAGGGACAGCTATTTCTCTGACCATTTCTTCTCCTAGTTTAAATGTTGGGTAGGTAACTCTAGTATAGGGAGTTCCAGAGTTGGAAATCTTTGTGCGTCTATGGACATTCTCATTGAAGTGGATGTATGCTACGATGTGCCTATAGAAGGAAAAAATGTAACTATTACTTTAGACATTTGCAGTACAATGACCATTTTTATCAAAACTTTACTTTATATAGACAAATAAAATTACGATTATGTAGAGTGAGATTACGTACAGTATGTCCCCAACCATGAAAAACAGATCATCTTAGGATGCCAATGATTCAGTATGGAATGGAATCCCTCTAGAGAACTAGTTTGAACGATGGGTGAAAGCTTCTTTATATCTTTAATTAGGGTTTTGTCGGTCAGTATGTTTTTAAGTTTCTGATATGGTTTTGTTTCTTTTGAAATTGAAAATTATACATTACAATGGGTTTAGACGAAATGCTTATCTGATGTAAGATGATTTACTGCGACGCTGAGCTCATTTCAAGTTAATGACTGAAATTGCTAAACCCCTGTAGCATGTAAATTGTACTGTTATATCGCTCACCAACTTTAATCCATTTCTTAACTTCGGTAATTTCCTCGTGCTGACATTTCTCGTACAATGTATTAGGGTGCCCTTCATGCTCATTGTTGACATGCCTCATAAAAGATAACCATTTTGCCTGTATAAGCGATCCGAATCCAGCTTTGGTAGATGTTGCACTCCAGTACAGATGATTCTTGATCGATTTTGACCATTCTGCTATAATTTCACAGCCTTTTTCCTTGCTGGCTTTCAAAACTTTCTTCACAACAGACTTTGATTGATGCCAAATATCATAGTAGTGCGTGGTGTCACTTTGCATTTTTTGCATCCGCTTACCGATACTGCGATGCGATCAGACACAAATGTCTTATTTGGAACATTTTCCTTTTCTTTTGTTGCCTCAAATGAGCGCTTTGCCCCTTCCAACTCCATCTTGTTGCTACTTCCAACCTCATTGGCCTGTTGAAATAAAAAATATTTAGTTAGCATTACACCTTGCAATTCAAGCGGTTCAATATTTTTGTTTTATTTTGACGTTTAATGTTGATAAATAATGACAGAAATTCAAATTCACTCTATGTAAGAAACAACATCATGAAGACAAACATACCTGAAGTAGCTCAAAATGAACGATTTTTGTCAAGTTGCAATTTAACATGGTGTAGCTTCCATATTTTACGCTGTGGCCCATACTGTCTGTCATATCTACCGTCGCCAGCCCAAACGCTATCCTTTATTTCCCTCAACTGATTAACCAGCGCACTTCGAGATTTTTCCCAGTGCCAAAGTATTAAGGAAACAAAAACCTCCTCTGGTGGTAAAAGAATGTTCTCACACAATATAACTTCAGTCCTAGGTGTCTAAAGAGCAACATTACTTTGCTGATTGAAGACCCTGACATCAAAATTGCAAAACTTAGCAAAACATTTCCTGCAGGATAACTCCCCAAAATCAGTGGCTGGCTTCTCCATTTATATTGCCCTTTACATGATTTGCACGTTGGTTCCACTATTGGCAGTGTTCCATGGACCTTGACATTGACGTTTTGAGACTCTGCCTTGCATTTGAAACAGAAAAACGAGAATAGCGAGACTAGCATGCTGTAGAACACAATGAACTTTGGTTTATTATCATCTGGTCTAAAGAAGCAAAGACAATTTAAATAGTTGTTAAACTATGTTATCTTTGCAGTTGGGCGCAAAAGAAATAAGTAGGATAAAAAGTAATTTTCTCAACACTTCCAAAACTATGCAACTAAAAACGTACCTTAAATCGTGTGATACATTATTCTGGATTTCTTTTTCATCTAGCTCGTCATCATCTGATGTATCTGTCTCTGCTTCTTCCATGTTAGCATTCCAGTCTGGATCTTTAAAAGTGTCATCCAAATCATCATCTGAGCTGTTCTAAACAAACTCTTCACTGTTGCTTTCATACTCTGATGACAATTCTTGATCCAGAGATTCGACTGTCTTTAATTTGATAAATGTATTAGGATTACAACCTCATACATTATACAGCGGGCATTGTTTTTTATTATATTTCATGCTTCGAAACACCCCTTAAATGCTAGCGTTGCCTACCTTTCTGAGCTTTTTATTCTCGTTTTGTAGCTGTCGTACTTGACGATTTCTCGCTAGAAGGTGCCGTTTTTGCACAAAATGCGTCTTCTGTAGGCTTTCGATTTTTTCGTTTTTCTTCTCACAACTGGCGCAGGGAGAAGCTTCAGCATCATATGTCGCAATCTCCACATTAGTTTTCTCAGAATTACTGTGATATGCCAAAGAGTTTTCTGACTGTAGTAACTGACAGGGGCCAGCCTGGAATCTTGTATGTCTTCACTCAACTCGTCCTCTTTTTTACCCATTTAATCAGAACATGACTCTTCAATCATACTTTTACTATGAGACTTTGATGCACTAGCCGAATCTCGTAGCATCTATGCATGAAAACGCAAATACTACAATTGAAGGAGATCTTATCACATCAAGAAAGCGGACAATATATTAAAGTATTACACTTTACCTTTCTCTTCCCATGCGAGGTTAGAACTGTTTCCATATGTACAACTGTCCTTCGTTGGAACTGACCCTTGGACAAGATATCTTGCCCTCGGTTTTAGGTCTGTTGGTACACCAACATGATATCTTGTGGCAAAACAAGACTTGTCAAAGTGAGCCGAGCATATAACAGACGAATTACTAGGCATAAAATTCAGCCGATGTTTTCGCACAAACTTTACCCATATTTTTCGCTGTTCCTCGTTTTCGGGAAACTTATGCATTGAAATACCTTTAATGTGATAAGTATTTGTGCAATTAAGCACTCCAGGTGCTCCACAAACACAATACTTTCCTCTCTTTGATCTCTTAGCATTTGAAGCCATGGATAAACCGTAATGACCGTGTGTTGAAGTTTTACGGCTTTCAATGTGAAAACTGACGAATGAGAAGAAAACTAGTTAACTGATAATCTATCGAATGTGCTTGACTTTTATAACAGCTGTGTCAGCGAGTAAGAGTCTGTATCATGTTGTTTGCATAAGAGTTTAATTCTTGTTCGACCACAAGTTACTTTGAAAATTAATTATAGAGGATGACACTGCTATTTTGCTGCTTATAATGTGTCACATTAATTTGAGAATGCTACTGGAACTATAGATGGGTTGAACCCACGTCCTTGTAGAATTTCCTAGCTGTAAACTGCGTAAACAAATCTCATGAACAATTTGTACTATGGTCACGACTAGAGGCTTCGGTTTGTTATCATGTTACGATATGACTATTCTGCTTTGTTTTGCATAATATTGAAATCACAAGGCACCTGAGCAAATATAAAGCGGCTCAGTGACAAGCTTTATTTACGGTACTTTAAATGCTGTATCTTTTTCATAATTTCTATGTAAAAAAACAAAAATATCATTACAAAAAGCCTTTGGAACGGAGTAAATGCTAATGTTATTTAGGTCAAAGGCCACTCGGTGTCACACTGCATACGTCATCACAGGTTCTTGGCCATGCGAGGAATTTGACCATGTTTTTAACTTGATACTCAAATTTTAAATGAAATGTTTAATACCTTCTCGTTGGAATTTTGCGACAAGTTTGGTATGAAAATAATCAGAAAAGATTGTATTTTCATAATATGCAAAAATCTCAGAATCAAAATTTTCATTGCATATACACTTCAAGCGATCACTCTAATGAGCATATGAAGTTACAATCAAAAGTTTTGCGTGGTAAGAAATGACAAAGCTCACAGCAGGGGGTTTCCCCCAAGGTAGCTATTACAACATGCTGTGTTATTTTTAGATTGACTGTTTTAGATAAATATGGGAGTCATGCAAATGACATCATTCCTTTATAGCGACGCATGCATAAATACATAAATACAATCAGCAAGCACAGAATTCAACTTAAACTACTAAATTCAAAACTGTCATGGATTTGTCTTGTTTCCTGTCCAATTCTTCCGATTATCAATGTGGAAATTTTTGGGGAAAATCTGGTTGTGTTAATATTCTCGAATGCTTGGATGATGAGAGCACTCATTTGTCAAGATGTCATCTGTCAAGGGAAAAACTGTACGAATATGAGCTTATTTTATTGCGTTGTGGAATCTTTGATATCTCCCCGGATCAACTACAGCATATGAAAATTTGTTCCAAACATCGGTATAATTTGGGAAAATTCTGGCGTGCATCGCGTGTTTGCCAATACCCGCTGCATACTGGTTCAAACTCTGCTGTTACAGGCAATCATGTTGTAACACTACAGCTCACCAAAGATACGCATTTACTCTTTGGAAAAACAGTACCAATCGGGTCTCGTAAGTACGTGCATTCTTATCATTATGGAATGCCTCTTTGATTTTTTTCAGTTGGCTTCAGCAAGACAGTGTGAACCTTTCTCTGTTTTAGCAATATACCGAGAATGTAGAGGAAAGCATAACGAAACTAGTGAAGAGAATGAATGGGCCAGACTGAAGGCTGACACCAAGTCTACTAATGATATAACGGAGCCGTAAGTGCTATTTTCTGCTTGTTTTGAATCATATATCTTCATAAAATCTGAAAACACGATGACGATATATACATCATATTTTACATTTTTTAGCCACGTGTTTGAAAAAATGCACAGAAAAATTCTTTTTTTAAATCACTTTTGTTTATAATATCATCCTTTCGTGCTATTGTCAACAGATTTAAAATGACACCACTATCGCTGTGTTTTTCTGGAACCTCTCCCTCAACTTCATTGGGTAGTCCAGATGTGACTGACATGTGGAAACCTAGCAATGCCACTTCACTAAACTACTCCTCTTCAAGTTATGATCACCAGTCTAGCCCTTCGACAACTGATGTCTACAACGAATCTATGTCTCATTTGGCAAGTTTAGCGTCTTTTAAAGAAATTTCACCCTTGTCATTTCAACTGATAAGCAGTTGGGATGGCACTGCTCAAAGTGAGAAAGAAGCGTGCATTGAGAAGGCTAGTGAAGCATGCCATGTGACATGTGAAGTGGTTGCTCCAAATGCAGGGAAAGAGCTTTTTCAAGCAATGAACTCAACAAGTGATATTCATGTCTCAGAAGAACTTGCAGCCCTTATGACCGCATACCAGAATGCCACTACACGGAACCTATAATTGCAGATTTTGAGCATCTATGCGCAAAATTACCCAGCAAAACACTTATGAAATTACATGAGCCTTATGCAAGACTTACTATGTGGCAGATAAGAAAAGCTAGACTTCATGCCCAGCAGAGCGGCCCTGGAAATATAGTAGAGACAAAGAAGCATTCACGAATCAGAATGGATAGAACAAAGCTTGACCATTTCATTGCTTTTGCAAACAGACCGTATTTTTACCAAGATGTAGCATATGTAACACGAAAGCTTAGACTCAATTCTGGACAAGCATTAACCATGCCCAACATAATTCGGAATGTAACCAGATCAACCCTAATTCAGCAATACTTCAAACACTGTGAAGAAGAGGAGATGGAACTGCTAAGTCGAGCTACGTTGTTTAGAGTGTTAGAAGTTTGGGAAGCATCTGAGCAAAAATCGTTGCAAGGCATCGATAATATTGCCGCAGAAGGTTCAAGTGCATTTGAAAAATTGAGAAAAATCGTTATTGAGATGGAGGGTCTAGGTGTAACAAAGTCATAGGCTGAGAATGCATTAAAAAAATTAAACAATGCTATACTATATCTCAGAACCAACTACAGCGTGCATTGGAAAGAACAAAGTCCACGTCCAGATCACTGCAGAAGTTTTGCGTTAAGTGATTCAAAACTGCCTTGATTTCAGAAATCTTGCAATCATGAACATAATCTTTTCTGCGACAGATGTGAAGAGCTCAAATTTGTCCTTAGTGAGATTGAAAACATTATTCAAACTCATTCGAGCCCCATGTATTCTAACGAGAAGAAAGGAGACTACGTGCACGATTTTGGTAAATGCAAAGAAAACATTCTCAAATGGAAATGTCACATTCTTCGCTCCTGTAACCAAGAAATGGCTAAGCAAAACGTTCTTGAAATTCTCGACAAGAATTCAGCACTCATTGTAATGGACTGGGCTATGATATTTACGCAGCATTGCTTCAGGGAAAAAACAGTCAGATTGGTATGCAAAGCAAGGAATGAGTTGGCATGTCAGTAGCATTATTACTAGACATCCAGATACAAGCCAGCTAGAAGTATGTACCTATAAGCATTTGATGGCCTCGTGCACTGAAGACTGGTACTCTGTCTTGTCTATCCTAGAGAATCTTCTTCAAGTTCTACCTCAGCATAATGTCAAGATATCCGAGGTGTATTTGCGTTCAGATGAAGCTGGGTGTTATCATAACAACTTTCTTTCAGCTTCCCTGAAAGATTTAGGTCAGAGAGTAGGCTTTAAGGTCATGCGTTATGATTTTTCTGAGCCAAAGCATAGCAAAGACGTCTGTGACCAAATTCTTTGTCCACTGAAACATGCAATACAGAAGTACTGCAATGAAGGACATGATATTTTGATGGCCAGCGACATGAGGAGAGCATTGCTTGAACGTCCAGTTAGTGGAACCACCGCCTCAGTAAACCAAATAGATTATTCTTCCATGACAATCAAAGTAAAGAGCATTGATGGTATTAGTTCGTATCATAGCATTGAGTTCGAAGACACAGGTATAAGAGTGTGGAAGGCTTTTGAAATTGGTGAAGGTAGATTGCTTCCTTTTAAAGATATTGTGATAAATCCACAACTGAGTACCAATATTCAACAAGAAGAATTTTTCGGGCATGACAGTAGGCCAGTTAAACCAGATGAACGATGCAGTACTGAAGGGTTGTTCGAGTGTGGTATCGTTGGATGTGGGAAGGTTTTCCAACATTTTGAAGATCTTGAACTTCACTTAGACATAGGAAAGCATGAAAACACTGTTCAGAGTGAATCATTGTATGACCAGTCGAGAAGGGATTGAGCGGAAAAATTTTTGACTATTGACTACAGGAAGAAAAGCGAGAACGCCGATGTTGTTGAGTCAATGGGTGCAGCTTCATCAGACGAAAATGCTTGTGAGAACAATATGGGTTGGGCACTGAGTAAGTCTAGAACAGGAACTATACATTTTAGCCAAATTGTGAGAGACTACCTGACAGAAAGATTTGAGTTAGGTGAAATTACAGGGATGAAAAGCAATCTGTCAGATGTGGAGAATGATATGCAAAGTGCAAGAAACGAGAGGAACAAAAAGTGTTTTACTCGCGATGAATGGCTGACAGCACCTCAGATCAAAAATTTCTTTTCTCGATTATCAGCTGCCCGGAAAAAGCAAGGCAATGAAAAGACGCAGGGCTTGATGTCTGATGCAGAAAGTTCTGAAGACGAAGATTTACTGGCAATCGCTCAAGATATTTGCAATAAAGAGCTTGTTGACAGCATTCTTCAACGACTGGATGTGCAACACCCCATTGTCTATGATGTGTACAATCTATGTGATTATTTCGAGAAAGATAAACTTCACATTGTAGCAGTCAAACCGCTACCATTCCCGTGAGAAAGACACGACGGTCAATAAAATGCTCTATTCTTTAAGTGAAACTCGATATTTGTCGGTTTTCTAAATAACATACATGGATACATAAATCCTACCTAACCTAGACTTAATATCAT